>JAODAL010006202.1:0-135785 GCA_025379985.1 Phyllomedusa bahiana | reverse complement strand
GCTGCTGCCACAGCACAGGATGTTCTCGACTGTGGAAAACAGGAACAGTTCAGTATAGAAAGTAGTTACAATCAGAATGATGTGGTCAGTGGGGACACAGACCAATCCAGGGCAAGGTGATGCAGCCAAAATCAGATGCACTACAGCAACCCCATATAAATGACACTAAAGTCCAACCACAACCGTACACAAGCCGACCAGAACTACCAAGGACTTTAATGGGGTCCGCCTCAGGGCTTTCTGTAGGGCTGAAGGCAAGACACGTGCCACACCCGTCAAAAAACACAGGAAAGTTGATAGAACGCCCACTAGTGCTCCAGAATTTAGTTATGAGACGAGCTTCACGTAGTATGGATAGGCTGTCTATTGTGACCATGGTCTCTCCATCAGTGGTGGTCACCCAAGGAGAAGGTCAAGTAGTTAGGAAAGATTAGACGGCAACTTACACACCCACGGGTCATAAGAAATTCAAAGGAATTTAGATATTGTGGCCTTATCTATTGAAGCATCCACAACTACCGCAGGCTCTCATCATAGAGCACCATTAGCAGCTGGCTTTCCAGGTTACTTTCCGACAACCCAAAGTGCCTTGGGCTGTTTTTAACCAAAGCAGAGTATAGCTGGGATCTTCTCTCCCTGAAAATATGGAAGTCTGAAGAGACACTAAGAGAGGTCAAATATTAGGTTAGGTCTATTATTATTATTATTTATTTTAAAGCGCCATTGATTCCAGGGAGCTGTACATTCGAGGGGGTTACATACATTACATAAGTCAAACGAGTACAGTGATAAGGGATGACAATTGGCACGACAATACACAGCAATTAGAAAATGCCACTCAAAATTTAACAACATTTTCACCAGGGCTGTGGAGTCGGAGTCGGTGGCTATTTTGCAGGAGTCGGAGTCGTCAAAAAATGGACCGACTCCCAAAATATATAATAAGTTGGTCCAGTTATTCGATGCAAAGAGCAAGAGGAATTGGTTTCCCGCCAGTGCTGGTGTCCCCCTATCTTCAGCCCTCAATCACATAAGGAGTTAATTGATGACATGGAGCAGGCAAAGCTCTGCCCCAGGGGAAAAGATTCTGCTCCCAGGGCAAACAGATTTCAGCAAAATTTTTCACCTGTTTTCAAAGAAGTAGAGTTTAACCATTCATCAAAAGTGACTGTGGCTGAGGCAATTCCTTTATACCCTGACATTGTTAGAGATGTTGCCCCTGTAGTTATCGTTTTGCCCCCAACCCAAGTTAGTGTAGAAGAGGCCCATTCTCTAGCCTGGAAATAATAGAGCAGATGTGAGAGTCATGAAAGGCAGGATCTGATGGAGGCAATACGATTTCTCAGAACAAATTCAGAGACTCCACAAGTGGTTCCCGCAGTGTTTTGCATATTTACAATTTTTTTTTTGTTTTCTAAAGTCATATCCAATAAATATATTTTACACTGACAAGCAAAAGGGTAACAATGTTTTGCACTTGTGACTTTCAGGCTCCATATCTCTCCATCCACTACAGCTTTGTACATGAGGCTACTGTAATTTTACATACAGTCATCTTACATCTTATACAAAAATTTGACTTCAAGTATTTAGCATCTGCTTAGTTTATATTTTTGCTCCTAAAAATCAAAATGTTAATGTTTATTATTTTGTTAGTATTTGGGAAATCGACCTTTGGTTTTCAATACTGCCTGAATCCTTCTGGACTCTGGATCAGATTCAAGCACATCTTGACCAAAATCTGATCCCAGGTCTCTTCTACACATTCCCAATGATGGTGCAGACTGGACTTGGATACAAATACAGATTTTTCTTAAACTCTACCCACAAGTGTTCAAAAGATCAAAACATTGTTACCCTTTTGCTTGTCAGTGTCTGTTCTACCTAAATAGCTTGATGATTGTATCATAAGGTGATAAACAGCCTGATGTTACCATTTTACTACAGTGAAGTTATCACTTAAACAGGCGCCATGTATGAGGGAGTAAGGAGTCGGGAGTCGGAGGTTTGGGAAATTGAGGAGTCGGAGTTGGGGCTTCGGCTTGCCGTCTCCACAGCCCTGATTTTCACATTGCTGAACCGCACCGTACCGTTGTGTTTTTGCACAAAAAATAGCGGTAGAGTACATGGGCTGTAGGGGAATCCGATAGCAGTCCGGTGCAATATACAACATGTTCTATATCCCGCTGGATGGTTATGGAAACCCTCAGGAAAAAAAAATCCATGCTGGGTAGACTACAGCACGGATTTTCTATTGAGAAGTACACAACGGTGGCTACGGTCGGATTTTCGGCAGATTTAAAATACAGAATCTGTTTAAAAACCAGTCAAAATCCAGTGCTGTGTAGACATAGCCTTAGAGTAGATCCCCATTTATAATGAGGTCACCTTGTCACGGTACATGGGTTAAAAATGTACACTAGGGACCTCAAATTTTCATGCATTTGAAAGTGGCAGAAATGCTTTTTGAAAGAAATTCCTATATTTCCCTGGACTGTTTTTTAGTGCTAGTAAAGTGCTGCTGATATTGTGTTTGCATTGCTTTGTGCTGCCACACCAGCATGCACCTAAACTCCTTCACCGACCAATTTTTGCGAATATATTATATATATATATATATATATATATATATATATATATATATATATATAATATATATATATATATATATATATATATATATACACATACATACATACATACATACATACACACACACACACACACCACAGTTAGGGCCAGAAATATTTGGACAGTGACACAAGTTTTGCAGTTGGGGCTCTGCATGCCACCACATTGGAATTTGAAATGAAACCTCTACAACAGAATTCAAGTGCAGATTGTAAAGTTTAATTTGATGGGTTAAACAAAAATATCTGTTCGAAAATGTAGGAATTGTACACATTTCTTTACAAACACTCCCCATTTTAGGAGCTCAAAAGTAATTGGACAAATAAATATAACCCAACCAAAATATTTTTAGTTTCAAATTTTGTGGCGAATCCTTTGGAGGCAATCACTGCCTTAAGTCTTGAACCCATGGACATCACCAAACGCTGGGTTTCCTCCTTCTTAATGCTTTGCCAGGCCTTACAGCCGCAGCCTTCAGGTCTTGCTTGTTTGTGGGTCTTTCCGTCTTAAGTCTGGATTGAGCAAGTGAAATGCAATGCTCAATTGGGTTGAGATCTGGTGATTGACTTGGCCCATTGCAGAATGTTCCACTTTTGGCACTCGTGAAACTCCTGGGTAGCTTTGGCTGTATGCTTGGGGTCATTGTCTATCTGTACTATGAAGCGCCGCCGATCAACTTTGCAGCATTTGGCTGAATCTGGGCTGAAAGTATATCCCGGTACACTTCAGAATTTCATCCGCTACTCTTGTCTGTTGTTATGTCATCAATAAACACAAGTGACCCAGTGCCATTTAAAGCCATGCATGCCCATTGCCATCACGTTGCCTCCACCATGTTATACTGAGGATGTGGTGTGCCTTGGATCATGTGCCGTTCCCTTTCTTCTCCAAACTTTTTTTCCTCCCATCATTCTGGTACAGGTTGATCTTTGTCTCATCTGTCCATAGAATACTTTTCCAGAACTGAGCTGGCTTCTTGAGGTGTTGTTCGGCAAATTTAACTCTGGCCTGTCTATTTTTGGCATTGAAAGAATGGTTTGTATCTAGATGTGAACCCTTTGTATTTCTTTTCATGGAGTCTTCTCTTTACTGTTGACTTAGAGAAAAGATACACCTACTTCACTGAGAGTGTCTGGACTTCAGTTGATGTTGTGAACGGGTTCTTCTTCACCAAAGAAAGTATGCGGCGATCATCCACCACTGTTGTCATCCGTGGACGCCCAGGCCTTTTGGAGTTCCCAAGCTCACCAGTCAATTCCTTTTTTCTCAGAATGTACCCGACTGTTGATTTTGCTACTCCAAGCATGTCTGCTATCTCTCTGATGGATTTGTTCTTTTTTTTCAGCCTCAGGATGGTCTGCTTCACATCAATTGAGAGTTCCTTTGACCGCATGTTGTCTGGTCACAGCAACAGCTTCCAAATGCAAAACCACACACCTGGAATCAACCCCAGACCTTTTAACTACTTCATTGATTACAGGTTAACGAGGGAGACGCCTTCAGAGTTAATTGCAGCCCTTAGAGTCCATTGTCCAATTACTTTTGGTCCCTTAAAAAAGAGGAGGCAATGCATTACATAGCTATGATTCCGAAACCCTTTCTCCAATTTGGATGTGGAAACTCTCATATGGCAGCTGGGAGTGTGCACTTTCAGCCCATATGAAATATATAATTGTAGTTCTGAACATGTTTTTGAAAACAGCTAAAATAACAAAACTTGTGTCACTGTCCAAATATTTCTGGCCCTAACTGTATATACATACATACACACACACACACACACACACACACACACACACACACTGTATCGCTAAAATTGGTTGCCTCATCCAAGGCCATTTATTTTGTGTGTGTGATATTATATATATATATATATAATAATAAATACACACACACACACTGTATTTTTCGGACTATAAGGCGCACCGGATTATAAGGCGCATTATCAATGAGCGCCTGTTAAGTCTTCTTGGTTCATATATAAGGCGCGGCACATTAAATGAAACAAAGCTCAGACCACAAGCCAAGCTTCACACTTCCACTTAATGATACTTATTTGCAACTGATTTGTAACCGATTTCGGAACGTATTTACGATCGGAAATCAGTTACAAATCAGTTGCAAATAAGTGTCACTAAATTAGCTGTAAATATGTTCTGAACAAAACCCAAGTGAAGAATTGATTCATATATAAGGCGCATCGGACTATAAGGCGCACTTTAGATTTCTGAGAAAATCATAGGCTTTTATGTGCGCCTTATAGTCCGAAAAATACGGTATATATATCACACACAACACACACAAAATAAATGGCCTTGGATGTGGCAACCAATTTTTGCGATACAGTGTGTGTGTGTGTATATATATATATATATATATATATATATATATATATATATATATATATATAAGCAAAAATTGGTCGGTGCATGCAAGGCAATTTTTTTTAAGAACGAGTATACGTGCACGCTGGTGTGGCAGCAAACAGCAATGCAAACACAACACAATATCAGCAGCACTTTACTAGAAAAAACAGTCCAGGGAAATATAGGAATTTTATTCATAAGGCATTTCTGCCACTTTCAAATGCATGAAAATTTGAGGTTCTTACTGTACGTTTTTAACCAATTTACCGTGACCTCATTATTAATAAATATATATATATATATAAATAAATAAAGGTCACATTGTCGCGGTAGATGGATTAAAAATGTACACTAAGGACCTCAAATATATACACACACACCCTGGTTTCCCCGAAAATAAGACAGTGTCATATTAATTTTTGCTCCTAAATACGAGCTAAGACTTATTTTTAGGGGATGTTTTTTTTTTCTTTCTATGAATAAGAATTCACATTTATTGTTGAACAAAACATCAGCATGTATTAATATACTGTAGTGATTTCATCACAAACATCAGCAGAAGCAGCCAAACTCTGAATTGCATAAACAAAAATGCAGTATGTCAAAAAACACACCACACACACACACACACACACACACACACACACACACACGGCAACCCCTTTAAAATCATAAAACAATGGTATAGCGCTGGTATAGGTTTTGTGCGTCACTGCTTTTGTGTTGCAGATACAACACTGTGCACCTGCACTTTTACTTTGCAATCCCTTGAATGTGAAGACCAGCTTGTTTTTTTGCATACTTTAGGAGATAGTCGACTGGGTGGTGCTAGGTAATCTCTGACTATTTTCGCATGTAGCTAAAAATAGGGTAAAACCCTCAAAGCTGGGGTCCTATTGGCTGTATAGGGAGCTCATTTAGCACTTTGAGAACACCTTTCAGATGGGTCTGCCTGTCCAGTAAAAGTTGTGTACACACCTTCCAACTAAACGTCAAGCAAGACATTTGTATCCACAAATATCCTCTTTACAGAGCAAACACAAAGCCAAAGGACTACAAAGACTACGGGCATGTCCCCACGGCACGGGTTTTCGGCCGGTTTTTCAGTCGGTTTGCGGTTTTTCAGACCGCCTGAAAAAACGGCCGAAAATTAGCACAATTGTGCTCTATGGAAAACCTGTGCAGCAGCCCCCAGCCGGTATATGTCCGATGCCGTGGGGATGCGCCCTAAAAGCCAATAACCCTCACACAAAACAAGACAGAAAGCATGGAGCAACCTATTTTATGAATGATTTAGCTTCCTAATCGTATTCAAAGCAATGTCATAAGTTTATAATCCTCTCCTTTCACGAATAGAAAAAAAAATAAAAATCAATAAACCACAAAGGCACTTTTATCAGTAACAGGCACTGGATGAAGGAGAAAGGTAATCCTAGACGTTACTATTGTATTCAATACAGCTTGAAGCAAAGGAACGACCAAGACAGCCAAATACACCCTAGATTAAAATGTGTAGAATGACTCATGCCATGATTTTGTTAAATTACACAATTTACTTTATCTACTGTGCATTGCTATTCTTTATGTGATCACATTACTTTTCACAAATTCAACGGTACAAGTAAAATGGTTGAAAACTTCTCCAATAATGTGATGTGCACCCAAAATGTGAACACCCACCAAGTCAGGCCCTATCACTACACTTCTTTTAGGCACATTGAAGAGGCACTGCTAGACCCCAACTCAGCCTGAAAAACACAAGCTCAATGGCTGAACATTGAACTAATCCTAGTAGGAGGCAATAGAGGCCCCAGTGCTACATGGGAGAAATGTAACAAGTGCAGATAACTAATGAGCATGGAGGCAACAGCCTAGCAAAAAAACTGCACATTGGATAAGTACCAGTTCACACCTGTATGCAGAAAAGCCACAATACAATACACTACAGGGGAGACTGCACAAATGCAAAAACAACCACTCACAAACCTACTTAGCCTGCCCATGCACACCCTGGCTGGAGGATCTGTGTCATCTCTTAAAATATTAGTTTTAGTAAATCCTTGTGTTCCCTATGAAGTAACAATTCTGGAGCATCTTCTCTTATAACTCTGTGTTGTGCTGTTCCTCTGTTATTCCTTCTAGAAATGTATTACTGAATCTGTCAAATGGGTGTCACCTTCCAGTTTTAAAAGTGGTGTGTTCCTGCCCACACTGCCCATCAGCACTGGTTGGACAAGGTCCAACTGGTGACACCCATCTGACAGATTCAGAAATCCATTTCTAGAAGGAATAACAGAGGAACAGCACAACACAGTTCTATAACAATTCTGGAGCCTCTTCTCTTATCACAGGGAACACAAGGATATACTAAAAGGGACACGTCTGGAGAAGTCACAGGCGCTCTTTAAATTGTTAAATTTTAATATTTCCCTGCAGCAGCTGCCACTATCTCCCCTGTTTTCAGCTGTGATTAAGATGGACCTGCTGCACTCATGATCTTCAATGCCTATATGTGATGGGAAACACAGAATAAATCAGAAGTTTGATGCTTGTGGTACAAAACCTATACCAGATTTTCTAAGAATTTTCTTTCAGTTGTAACTATTATGCTAACATGGGGCAACAGGACCACCATGGCCCAAGCCCTGTGTGCTGCTGTAACCTCCTTTACAGTAAGAAGGGGTCGTAGAGTGTAACGAGACAACTGATTTAATATCCATCAGCCAACAGTTCAAGGGGTTTTCTCACCACAATGATTAGCTTTTTACATGTAGAGAAAGGTAAATAAAGACTATTACCAAATACACTTGTTTTGATTTTGCTTTATTTAGGGGATAAAGACTGTTTCTATCGCTAGTGTATACAAGTTTCTCTAGGTTACCGACCACCTCTTCCTGGTCTCTCTCTTAGCGGATTGCTCCAGCTGCCCTTTCTGATCACAATGAGTCACTCCCTACTGAGTCTTATCTCTGGCACAGGAGCTTAATTCTTTAAGTTAATGTCAAAATTGTAACACTTAGAGCACTGTAGCTTTGTGCACTACAGATTATAAACCTCTTGCAATCACATAACTTTAACAGTATCAGCTAGGACTAGCAGAACTGATATGCCAATCACTGCTAAAGAACCACCCACACCTAACCAGGAACAGCAAGTCTGAAGCTGCCTGTGGCTCTGTGAAACAGCATGGCGAGACATCCCTATTAATCTGTATATATGTATATACAGTGAAAAATGCAAGACTTAAGAATTATTAAAAAATATTGCAAGTGATATGAAAAATAAAAAAAAATAAAAAAAATTCCTAAAAAAATGTGTTTAACATAAAAATGGGACTTAAACAATGAGTCATTTTTTGAGGACACATTCCCTTTAACAAAAATTGTGAGCCGATAACAAAATGGTGCTCTTACCCTGACCTAACCTGAAGAAGAGGAGCTACGTGAATAAAAACCCAAGCAATAATGAGAATAATCGCTGGTTGTCAAAAATTCAATTTCATGAGGTCGAATTGAAGAATCTCTGAAAACACAGGGCCTGTGTGTAACCTGCATATAGAAACAAAGGTCATGGGATCACTTGAGCGTTAGGGTCACAAGGGCAGGAGGCCCTGTTTACAAGTACATACACCTGACTGACAGCTCGTTTTCAGGCCTGACGCTCCTCCGGTGTTTCCATAAGCTGTCATTCAATCCGCCTGCTGGAAACGCAACCACTGTACTATCTCTCTAATGTACTGAATGGGGGGGAGGCGTGAACTCAAGACGAGATTAAGTGGATCCAAGTAACTTCATACACAAGCATTTAAATAGAGTCATCGGAGGGGGCCAAAGCTGGTCATTGGCTGACAAGAGAAATGTCCTCACTGACACTTTGGAAAATGCAGAGAGGCTGTATTGGTGTATGAAGGGCACCAAGTTACCAGACCTCTCCGATTCTACACCCTAACATTGCAATAGGGAGCAACAAAGGAATATCCTTTAACCCCTTAAAGGGGTTTTGCCAGGACCTGACTTATCTGCTAAGAAGCAAATGTAAACAAAGTAATGCTGAGCTGAGAGAGAGAGAAACACACAGCCAGAGCACAGAGCAGCAAGGGATCAGTGATTCACTCAAATAAACTACAACTAGGATCTGTATACAAGACAACACTTTCTCCACAGCCTCTTGAAAGCCCTTCATGTTCTCGTCATCATAAAAGGGTTTATCAATATCACACCACAGTTAGTGGATTCTGTATACAAAAGACAACATATTTCTACCTGGTGCCTTGAAGGCTTCTTCAAGCTCTCTCTCATCAGATAAGAAGCGTGCTCTGCACAAGCCCGGCCAGCAGCTCGTCAGGTCGTATCTAATGCAAGATTTTAAGTAACTAAGGGCAGGTAAGGCAGCCTGTAGCTCTCTCAGGCTACAATTTTTTTAATCACATATATATAGAAAAGTGATTAAATACCCATTTTGGAGGATCCCACGTCAACATTACATCGTGGCAAAACCCATTTAAGCACCAGGCCTGAAAAAAGGGGCTTAATCACCAGCTACAATTTGTAGTGCATGCTTCATTTTTGCATCGGTGGACATTGTACCACCCGTGAAGCATGGATGAGTTTGGTTATATTATGGGGTCGCTTTGGTGCTTCTGGCACAGGGTACAATGAAATCTCAAGACTATCAAACCATTCTGGAGGAAAATGTGCTGCCCAGTGTCAGAAAGCCTGGTCTCAGTCATAGGTCCTTCAACAGGATAATGGCCCAAAACACACCCAAAAACATCCAAGATTGGCTAAGAGCAAAGCATTGGACTATTCTGAAGTCTCCTATGAGCCCTGATCTAAAGCCTATTGAACATCTATTAAAGGAGCTGAAACCATACAGTCTAAAAAAGGCACCTTCACATCTGAGACAGCTAGAGCAGTTTGCTCACGAGGAGTGGGCCAATAGACCTGTGAATGTGTGGAGAAGTGTCAAAGACTTACGGAAATCCTTTGTTTGCAGTAACTGCTTAAAGAGGTTGTCTCACACTGACCACAACCCATCCTGATTCTGGTTTACCGACATCCGGGTGTTTTACTTGGTTTCCCTAAGCTGCAGTATAAGCAAGGTCTGTAGCTATAGCAACCAGTGTTGGCAGCCTACCAGGATAGATCAAACAGGTCTGTAGTTATAGCAACCACAGGAACTGATGCAGCCCATACAAGAGGGGATATCTCAGAATAGGTAGGACACGGTTAATGGACATTATTACAAAGTGACTTGTTTTTGTAAGATCTTTAACATAAAAAGCAATCCTTTTAGTGAGAACCTCTTTAATAAACTGTGCAACAAAATTATTATGTTAAGGGGACCATTATTTTTGTCCAGGTCAGTTTCAGAAGTTTGTTCTTTAAAACTTTTTGGGATGCACCACTATTCAAAAGCAATGTCTGGATTTAATTAGTTGGTTTCAGTAAATTAATGATGACTTTTGTCCGTTTCAAGGTATTTTAGTGACCAGGTACCAACAATGATGTCCGTGTGTATATATGTATATGTATGAAATTTATATATATAATATATATATATATATAATATATATATATATATATATAAAACCACAAACACACACACTCAAAAAAAACAATAACACACATACACACACACACACACACACACACACACACACAAACTAGGTCCTATATCTGGGTGGATGGAACCCCTAGAATCTTACTAAGCTCTCTTCAGCAACCAGTGGAAATGATTGGTTGATTCTGCCAAGCCTGTATTTCTAAAGGGGTTTTGCCACGAGTGGGGAATATGTCCGCCACTCGCAGCGCCAGCTGGAGAGCTGGCCGCACTTGCGCAGTCACTCTCCATTCTATTCTATGGGATTTCCGAGTACAGCCGAGTGGTGCGTTCGGCTCTGCTCGGAACTCCCATAGAACAGAATGGAGAGTCGTGCGCAAGCGCCACCGACTCTCCAGTCTGCACGGAGGGATACGGGGGCCCGTTCCAGAGATAGGTGTGCGGACCCGCACCTATCAGACAATGATGGCATATCCTAACAATATGCCATCATTGTCTATGGTGGCAAAACCCCTTCAAGTTATCTGTAATATATCTAGTGGTGGTATACCTACAACATACTAATCCTTGAGCTCTCAAACCTGGAGAATTTCAGGAATCTAGTAAACTCTATGTACAGACAAACATCCTAATCAAATTACCTAATTATTATCTTGCTATTTTAATGAAAACATTTAAAGTATGGCAGAAGCCCCTAGTTTGTACTGAATTGAAGAAATGGAGTGGTCACCTTTTACTCAATGATGGTCTAATCCATTTATTCCCTAATTTAGGACATTTTTAAACACAGGCAGGTGTACAAACTTTCAGGAGACATGGCAGCAGGAGGTAAAAGTGTCACATTTTCACAGATCAGAGTTTCAAGTTTCAGCTCACCTACAGTTCCGTCATTTTTAACTATGACATGCATTTTTTTGACCAGTCCATTTATAAATCAATCAAAAATTCCATGACAAGGCTTCAGGTCTGGCGTCTGAATGACCTCGCCTTTCAGATAAGACAGGAATTTGCCCTCAAAGCACAGCTAAGCAAGCAGCCAAAAAAGTGTGTACAAATGGAAGGTTTGTTATTCCCAAAATAACGTATATTCTGTTTGGTGTCTCATTGCACCCCTTTTAATGTTTATATGCTATCAACTGTACAGCTTAAATGGGCTTTGCCACAAAGGCATTTCAAGCCTGGTTTATCCAGCTTCAACTTTGTGTGCACAAAAGGGGGCGTGTATGATTTTTGTTTAAACTGCACATGATGTGACCCAGAAGGCTGACATCACCATGCCTTTCCCCACAGTGTGCTTACTCTAGTCAAACAAAGGTCTGTTTATGTAAAGAGCTGTAAGTAGCTACATTGCAGTTGAGTGGTTAGCACTTCTGCTTTCCATCATAGGGGTTTTAGGTTAAAATTCCTGCAAGAAATATAATGTGGATTTTTATTCCCCTCAATACATATGCATGATTGAGGTTTCTGATTATTTATTTGCACAGTTTGACTAATTACTAAAGGAGTATAGAGGACAGGAGTAGAATGACAGCACCTGGGGTTCAACACTCGATCAGCAGTGAGTGTATGTGATTACTAGGCAGGGAAGAGACTGACAGCTTCCTGAGAGGAGAGGTGATGTCTGAGCATGTGCGACCAGGACTGAGGAGCTCGTCATTGTTCGGATCCCCTGGAGACGAGCTGTACACTATGGGTCACTAAGGTAGCAGCTACAACAGAAATGGTCCAGAATTTTTAATAATGATGGAAATATTTATTATTTAATCAGCAAGCTTCCCATGTCAATTTTACTTTGTTGCACCATTAAGAAAGGGGAAAAGAAATAACATTTATTATAGTAATAAGATCCTAAGATAGTTTATCCACAGAAATAGGTGTGCAAAAAAGCTCTCTAAAAAAAGTTATAAATTATATTTGGTGTGGGGTCTCAAAAGACCCCAGAGTAGGAGTATTTAGTTTATATGCGCATTTAGCTGCACGCCATCTAATAAAAGCCAATGTATGACCCATACGCTTTCTTTAGACCTACTTGTAAATTAATAAAATCTGTCTTTATGTACAAACGTGGTGTTATTTTTTATTTAACCTTATTTGGCTTATTCAAAAGGGTAAGCAACTTGATCTATCCAATTAAGTAAGGTGCACTTCTCGAACTCTGGAAGCTCCCTCGAAGAAGATTTCCCAGGCCTAGTTGACCTAAATAATTATCTATAAAAACAATTCTCAGAAATGGTGACAACATTCTGGGAGTAAGGGGAAACGTTATAAATAGCAGCTTTGTAAGGCCTTTAAATTCTTTCCATGCTCACCAGCAAGTGTATAATCCATATCAAATCCAAAGCACTTGATCTTTTCCATGGCTAGACTTCTGTTCACAAAGACCCTGGAGGACAAGAAAAGAAAATTACACATGAGATAACATCGGGAGCAGCGATATGACCTTAAAGATTGTCCGTGGAGGCAACTGGTCACCCAGATATTATTTCCTTCAGAGGTGATATTTACTTAAAGGGAATCTGTCGCCAATTTTTTTTTTTTTGCTTATTAAATCAAGCCCCTGATCCATATTCTTTTCCTATCAGTCGTTTTTATTTACTGATTGTAGATTTCTCAATTCGTCAGTCTATATAGGATTGTGGGGAAGACATTCTTGATTGCACTGCTTAAACATCAGTAAGATAGATACTTTACAACAGCTTCATGTAAATAGGATTCTTAAAGAGAACCTGTCACATAGTTGAGGGCAGCACAAGCTAGTGTCAGACCTGCCGTTTCCAGCGCTGTGTCCCTTATTCTGGAAGATGCTGTAGTTTTGAGTATTTAGTGCCAATCTGCAAGTTTTCAGCCAGAAAAGAGTCAGTCGTTTAAAACTCCGCCCACCTGAGGTAGAAATGTGAATAACTGTCAGCTAGCCCCGCCCACTGGCAGTTATTCACGTTTCTACTTATTCAAAGTAATAGGTTTATCAGTTGAGGTGGGCGGGGCTAGCCTCAGGTGGGCGGGGTTTTAAACGACTGACTCTTTTCTGGCTGAAAACTGCAGGTTTGAGCACTAAATACTCGAAAACTACAGCATCTTCCAGAATAAGGGGCACAGCGCTGGAAACAGAGTCTGTCACTAGCTTGTGCTGCCCTCAGCCAAGGAGGCATAAACTATGTGACAGGTTCTCTTTAAGACAGGTTCTGTCCCATAGACTTGTATAGGAGAGTTTTCACTGTGAAGGGAGGGGAGAGGGGGAGCTGTGACATCTCCTCTTGTGACTGGTGGATTCTGTGTTATCTGTACACAATGGGTCCCTTTCAGTGTGACCATGCTTTTAAAAGATAATGAGCAGACTGCTGAAAAGCTCTCTAACCAGAACAGGAAGTGTCAGACTATTATTAGGCTTAGTGGCCAAAGTGAAAACTGCAGGACTTCGGAATTATAAAAAAATACTGAAAGTGATATGTAAATTAAAAAAAACATAACCAAAAATTCCTAAAAAATGTGTTTAACATAAAAATGTGAGTTAAACAATAAGTCATTTTTTGATAACACCTTCCCTTTAAAGGTACTGTCCCTGTTATGGATACATCTTGTTAAGGAGTCATCGCACTGAACAATACAAGTTTAGTCTTTGGCAGAGAAAGAAGCAGTTGAAGATATTTTACCGCAGATGTGTCATCACATAATGGCATCAATGTAGGGAGAACCACTGTATGAACCCAACTCCTCTACGCAAAAGTATTTACAGAAATGTTTTTTGAAAACTCATTTTTATTGCTTTTCACATATTAAAGATTACATCATAGACCTGTTAATACAATTGTGTGCACTTTGTATATCACAAAATGAAACAGCTTAATCAAATAACACTGTGTGTAGCAGTAGAATTCCATAAAGTTTTCGTTTCTATCCTCGCTACTCAGAGAATCATATAACAGCAAACAAGAAATTTTTTTTTTTTTTCAAAGAACATTTTTTAATTTTGACCTTCAACAACTCATCTCAAGTTCTGCTGCCCAGAGTCAAGTGGCCACCGTAGCAGAAAAAGAGTTCACAGCAGAGCAGAGTCCTCCAGAGATCTGGAAGGGCAAAATGGCATTGAAATACGAGTTGAACAGATGTGCCAATGCCTTTGAGATACAATTGGTCGTCACTCTTTTAGAGAGAATTATATTTGTATGGTCTTTTCTATGTAAAATCTTAAAGGGGTTTTGCCATGAAGTAAAATTGACGTGGGAAGCTTGCAAATTAAATAACATTTTCTCCATTCATTATTATTAAAAATTCTGCACCATTTTTGTTTTAGCTGCTCCTTTAGTGATCCATTGTTTACAGCTTGTTTCCAGGGGATATGACCAGGGCTCAGAGCTCCTCAGTCCTGGTCGCACATGCTCAGACATCACCTCTCTTCTCAGGCAGCTACTGAGTGTTCAAGCTCCAGGTGCTGTCATTCTACTCCTGTCCTCTGTGCTCCTTAGTAATTAGTCAAACAGTGCAAATAAATAAAAAAAGAAACCTCAATGGAGGTTTGTGCATTGATAAAAAGAAAAACAAACACAGGTTTGGTTCCTGCAGGGATTTGAACCTAGGACCCTTGTGCCTGGAGGCAAACACTTTACCTCTCAGCTACTCACAATACTTTACATAAACAAACCTTTCTTTGACTACAGAAAGGAAAGGCATGGTGATGTCATCCTGCTGGATCACATGATATGCAATTCAAACAAATCACACACGCCCCCTTCTGAGCACACAGAGCTGAAGAGCTGGATGAAGGCGGTATGAAATGAGATCGTGGCAAAACCCCTTTAACAGGTATGGTCAGAAGTTACAAAATTTTGTAACAGCATCTACTAGAACAAGTAACCATTGGAAGGGACACTCAAAAAGTAGTATTTTTATAGAAACCAATATTCCTTAAAAAACATTTAATGTTAGAGGACAATAATTTAAAATGTAATTTTTAATGTAATAAGACTGCTGTAATATTGCCAAAAATTCTAACAGAGAAAAGTTGTGTATTGCAGGGCATACTAATCTCACTTTACTTCAGCTGCTACTTATCTCTATATAGTCTCACTACAAAGAGTAGGTAATGACATAACAATTGCTCTATTGTTCTCCTCGTAGGGATAGATAAAATTACACTAGACCACAAGCAATACATGAAAAGAAAATAGGGTAATTTTTTTCTACACTGGAGAGGTGGTGTTTCTTCATACTTAGCAGGTTATTGGAGATAATATTTACACCAGAGAGCACCAGAAAGAAGCACCATCCTTTCACTGCTGTGCTATCAGAGCTCACAGAAGGGAAGTCAGAGACAGTTTTGTACATAGAAGATCTTTAAAACATAATATTTAAAAAAAAAAACTACCCAATAAAAAAAATTATTCAATACAAGGGTATGTTCACACGGTGTATTTGCATTTCTAGCAAAGATTTTTTTTTTCAACGACGAGAACAGAAATGATGAGAGATCAGAGGGGTCATAATTGCCTTCTGTATCTAACAGACCACCATTACTCCCACAGATAGGACTTCTTCCAAATAGTAAAAGACAGAAAAACATACTTTCATTCAACAAGCAAAAATAAATGCTAGAGGTTGATGTAACCTTAAAGGGGTTGTCTCACTACAAGGATTGCTTTTTATGTTAAAGATCTTGCAAAAACAAGTCACTTTGCAATATATGTCCATTAACAGTGTCCTACCTATTCCTAGATATCCCCTCTTGTATGGGCTGCATCAGCTCCTCAGGTCACTATAGCTACCGACCTGTTTACTCTTTCATGATAGGCTGCCAGCACTGGTTGCTATAGCTACAGACCTGGCTTTTACTGCAGCCTCATAGAAGCCAGGAAACACGCCCCTGAATTCAAAATGAAACCAAGAAAACAGGACGAATGAATGTAGTGAGACAACCCCTTTAAGAGTCAGTAATCATGATTTCCACAAGGACCTTATATACAGTCACAAACCTTCAACACCACTAATTGACCTATTGTTGAACTCATGTTTTTATATTACTTACGGTACATCTCATTAGAAAAATGTATGTGTCAATTTTAGCGGCATATATAGAGAAAGCTTTTGATGCAATACTATGGCCAAATGGTTTCATGATTAGCAAAAAAAAAAAAAAAAAAAACCTAATTTGCACTTTTGATAACACTGGCGATTCATTTCTCAGGCTCTGGTCCTTGGATGCAACCCATTATATGGCGTATATACTCATATGTACCGAGGTGCTGCAGAATATGTTGGTGCTGTATAAATAATATATTATGGCCATTCATTTCTCAGGCTCTGTAGTCCTTTGGTGTTTCTTCCTCCTTGGCCTCTGGTCTTCAGTTGTTATATGATGCACCCACTACGTATTTGAAGCTTCCAACCACTTGCTTATGCCTATCCTCTTATCTAGGGGCAAGAGACCATGCTTCCCTTGTCACCAGCGTGGTTTGCTTTAGCAATGCAGCCACTATCAGATCTTACCTAAGCACACATTCCTACATTAGTCATATGGATGTCTATAAAGCAAGCCTACTGGCAGATGACCTACTTCTTCCACCACACAACCTTGTTCCTCTCCCTAGCTCCTCATAAATTTGAGGCTATGTCAGGACTAAAGGTCAATGCTGACAAATTGGACGTAAATGCTTTTTAATGCCTACCTCATTGAAGAGAACCACTTCCAAAAGATGAGATCAGTGTTACATATCTGGGTATTAATATTTACACTGTACAAGTAGAACAACTCTTTTGATTCACTATCTTCAAGCAGACCCGAGGAGGTGGGCAACCCATTAACTGATCAACACAGTTACATAACGAAGGTCCTTAGATCTATTCAGGTCTCACCCAATATCCATGCCTCAAATAGTCTCCTTCATACATTTCAGTATTTGTAAACTTGTGTTTAAAATGGAGAGAGGTCGAAACACTCAATGCTTAATGTTTCATCATATAAGGTAGAAGGGTTATCCCATTCCCAATTTGTTATCACACAAAATAGCCCAAATCGCATGACTAGCTGCGTTGAGAGCTACCACCGATTCCCTCAAGTTGCTAACTTGGAATAGTCATTGACGAAATCATGTACATGTGGGTGTGCTGCCAACGGCTTTACTCAAAATATTCCCATATACCGTACATTCCTTAGACCTCTGATGATTTAGTCTGAAGCTTATACTGAAAATTAAACCTCCTCTGCCAAGTATTTAGGCAATCAGGCCCTGACTAGCAATTTACCCTACCAGGCATATTCCTGGTGGGCCATCTGATCTTGTGCTGCTATGGCCAGGGCTTCATCATAATAATAATCTTTATTTATATAGCGCCAACAAATTCCGCAGCTAGACAAATTACATCAGGCTAGACTGGTGCACAAACTCCAGCAGGTGCCACTTTCAACTTTACCCCCGTCCTCATGATGTAGATACAGTTAAAACCTATGGGATTCACAGGTTTAATCCCAGCTTTTCCGGGGCGTGTTGGAGATGTGGTACCCTCCCTGGTTCTTTAACCCATATTTTCTGGAGTGCCCTGGTATTCAATCCTACTGGTCGCAGGTCAGTGAGATCTTATTGGAAGGATCCATCCTGACCCCTTAACCTTTCTTCTGAACGTCCCTCCAGGAAGTCTTTCTAAAAAGGCGTCAAAACTGCTTCTCCATATTCTCACGGCTGCAAAATGTTTAATAGCAGCTTTTTGGAAACAGACTCTCCCCCCGTCTCTACATGACCTGCATTCGAGGATTTGTGAGGTCCAACGAATAGAACGCCTTACTGCATCTCTGCAAAATAATTTAGATTTGTATGGTGAGGTGTGGGCTCCTTGGGTCTCCTATTGGTCCTCGCTAATGGCATGAGTTCTATGCTCTATTACCTCCCCTCCTCCCCCTCACCTTCCTTTCCTGTCTGTAGTCTTGTGTTCCGTTTGTCTCATTGTGTTTTTTGGATTGCATTTAGCTTTCGGTTACTGTATTAGTTTTTCTGGTCGAAGAGTATTTTTCTTCATGCTTCTTTTTCGCTCCTTTTGTTTTACATTGTGGATGCCATACAGTATAGGTTGACTACCTTCTCTGTTTGACAAATACTACAATTATATCACGGTTTGTATTCTTTTTTTTATTAAAAAATTCAATAAAAACATTCAATTATTTAAAAAAAACAAAAAAAAAACCCTATGGCAGAGCAGAGAGCCTCTGGCTCCTTGCCCTGTCATTTCCTCTAATAAGCCAGAGCCTAGGTCCAGCATACGAGACAACGGGTGCACACTAATGCCTTACGGGCCTGACGTATGTGATGTGCTCTCCTCTTATGGGCACAAATCTCTGGCACACTTGGCGTCCAATGGTCGCTTCCATCACTTATGTAATTAGAACATACCCTGTTTCCCCAAATATAAGACAGCGTCTTATATTAATTTTTGCTCCTAAAGAAGCACTATGTCTTGTTTTCAGGGGATGTCTATTTTTCCATGAATAAATTATAGCATGCTATACGAGTGTGTGTGTGTGTGTATATATATATATATAATATATATATATATATATATATATATATATAATACACAAAACGCACCCACTATATATATACACATCTTAAAGTTTAGAGTCACAAACTATAGGATATATGTATGTAAAGGGCATTTTATGGCAGCTGCAGTGACTTATCTCAAAGGATGGCAAATGTGGCATGCTGGGACTTGTAGAACTAGAAGTCCCAGCATGCCCCATCAGCCATCCTGTGAGATGCATGTGTGTCAGTATCATTGCTCTGTTCTCCCCCCTCTTCCCTCTGTTACTTACATGTACTTTCTGTCTACTCTCCTTTGGATGTTCGGGGCCTGTGGTGACATCAGTCACAAGACCTACCTTCACAGGTCCTTCAACCCTCTGATGATTTCCGCTATGTCTTATTTTCGGGGGGTGCCTTATATTAGGGAATTCAACAAAATCTCTGCTAGGTCTTACTTTCGGGGGTGTCTTATTTTCAGGGAAACACGGTAGTTGTGGAATTCTTTGGCTTTCTGAAGCAAAGATTTTTGGGCAACAATAGGTCTTCAACAAACAATCTTTAAAAGGAAAAAGAGAAAATCTCCTACAAAAAAATAAGCCGGCTATAAACTTTAGAAAATGTCAGGCAAATCTTCTGACCATCTACTTTGTATGGTGGCCTCACAACTCCTGACAGAAAACATCAGGGGTGGAAGGAGTTGGATTTCAACTCTCTGATCCTTTTGTTCTCAGAAATAAGCTGGCGTCAGGAGTCCGTGATCAGCTTTCTACCCTCTCCCTACGCAGAACACCTGGCTGTGCACAGGAGGTTTGGTCAATCTAATATGTATTTTTTTTTTACTTTATGTAAGGGAGTAGTGGCGGACTCCATTTTGGTTTTTGTACCCCACCCACTTCCTCAGGTTTTTAAATCAGTGCAGTGTGCTTTGAAGCAGGTCTCTTCGCTCCCTGAAGTGTGCTGGTCTGAATAGGACCCAATAGAGGTAACAGCGTAGGACCCACTTGCCTGAGGTCCTCGGTGAAGTTTCGGAAGTGGGCTTAAGCAGTTCTGGCCAGAAGTGTGAACAAAGAACCTCATTTTTTTCCATATATCCTAGTTAGCAGTAATGCCTTTTCCAAAATTCCTATGTCCTTTTTGATAGTTTCTTTAGTCCATGATGTGCCACTGTTTTTTAAATTTGAATGATATGTATACCAAGATACTGTCCACTATTTTTTCAAAGAAACTATCCCTTACATCAGGTGAGGGCCCCTCTTTTTTTTTTTTTTAAATTGTGTTAAAAGCAGGGCTGAGGAGTCGGTAAGCCAAAGCTCAATTTCCCAAACTCCAACTCCCATCCCACATACATAGTACATGTTAAAGTGATTATCAATCACCAGGTAGGTCAATAAAAAACACTTATCTTCTTAGCATATATAAACAACTTTTATTGCTCCTTCGACTTATAAGTCATTAAAGTAGTAGCGTAAGTACACAAATAATATAAATGGGCAACTTGCAGTTATTTGTAGTCCTTATTGATCCTCGAAAAAGTTTCAGATGGCATTAGATATATTCATCTAAGTTCTGTTTTTCAGAAGCAAACCATATTGCAGCCAGTGGACCTCATAACTTGTTCTCTCACAGGGTTGCAAGTAATGCATGTGTGATAACTTTACTGTAGTAAAATGGTATCAGGCTTTTTCTCACCTTATGATACAATAATCAAGCTATTTAGGTAGAACACACACTGACAAGCAAAATGGTAACAACGTTTTGAACTTTTGACTTTCAGGCTCCATATTTTACCACCCACTAAAGCTTGGAGTTTGAGATTACAATCATTTTATAGACAATCATCTTACCTATCTCATACATAGATTTGACTTGCAACTATTTAGCATCTGCTTAGTTTTGCAGATTCTTGTCATA
Organism: Phyllomedusa bahiana; assembly: GCA_025379985.1. Lineage (NCBI taxonomy): Eukaryota > Metazoa > Chordata > Amphibia > Anura > Hylidae > Phyllomedusa > Phyllomedusa bahiana. Next base: position 114,808 of record JAODAL010006202.1, on the reverse strand, counting down.
TAACTGCATTGTTACTATTTTGCTCCTAAAAAATCTAAATGTTAATTTTTATTATTTTGTAATCCAGCTTTGGCTTTCAGCACTGCCTGAATCCTTCTGGGTTTCCAATCAGATTCAAGCAGGTCTCAACCGAAATCTGATCCCAGGTTTCTTCTACACGTTCCCAATGTTGGTGCAGACTGGACTTGGATACAAATACAGCTTTTTCTTCAATTCTACTCACAAGTGTTGGATTGGGTTGAGGTCTGGGGACTGTGGAGGCCAATATAGCAACTCTACTTCATTGTCACTGAACCATTCCTTCTCCAACCTTGACGTCTACTTCAGGTCGTTGTCCTACTGGACACTAGATCGTCCTTTTCATACCCATAGTACTCGAGTATATGAAGTAACTCATCTTGTAGGACACTCACATACAACTCAGCATTGAGATCAACATCAATTCTGGTCAAGTATCCAACATCTTTGGCTGCGACACATCCCTATATCATCAGGCTTCCTCCACCGAACCTGACAGTTTCTACAATTTTATTGATCCATTCACCCCCTTTCCCTTGATTCTTCCAAACCCATTTGCCCCCATAAGAGCCCGGTCTATTGATTTTCATCTCATCGCTCCAAATCATCCATTTTCTGTTCCTTTTTGCAGACTCGAGCCAACGCTTCTTATGACGGGATTGAAGCCGAGGCTTCTTTACCTTTTTTCTGGCCATCATTCCAGACCTGTGTAATGTGTATTGCAAGGTGCTTGCATGGACGTCTGTGATCTCACGGTTACGAGCCGCCTCCACTGCCATGTCTGTCGTGTTAGAACCGATCGACCATGTGATGAGCGACTTGTTGACGTGATATTTTGTCTGGACGTTCACCGCTTGGCTTGGACGGAATTCATTCCATGTTCTTCCAGCTGTCAGGGCCTCATATGATGCAGTTTGGAAATTTTCTTGGCCAAGAAACGCTATCGATGAGCTGGATGATGCGGTGTCTCTTTTCTTGGGAAATCTTCTTCATGGCTGCTTGAAACAGTAAGCTTTCACTTGGGGATCAGCCTAATAACACACTGAGCTATTAGGGAACATGAGAACAGGTTGTAATTTGTAGTAACAAGAAGAAAAAGATTGTCCCAAACTTTCAAGTATGGTGTAAGAAGCCTGAGGATATGGGGGTGTTTCACAGCCAAAGATGTTGAATACTTAACCAGGATTATTGTTGATCTCAATGCTGAGCTCTATGTGAGTGTCCTACAAGATGAGTTACTTCATATACTGGAGTACTATGGGTATGAAAAGGAAAATATAGTGTCCAGTAGGACAACGACCTGAAGCAAACATTAAGGTTGGAGAAGGAATGGTTCAATGACAATGAGGTAGAGTACCTATATTGGCCTCCATTGTCCCCAGACCTCAACCCAATCGAACACTTGTGGGTAGATTTGAAGAAAAAGCTGGATTTGTATCAAAAGGTGGATTTACCAAATCTAACAAATTTAACATTTAAAATTAACATTTTGATTTTTAGGAGCAAAACAGTAACAATGCAGTTACATGACCAGAATCTGCAGAACTCAGCAGATGCTAAATACTTGCAAGTCAAATTGATGTATAAGATAGATAAGATGACTGTATATAAAATGATTGTAGTCTCATGTTCAAAGCTGTTGTGGATGGTGAGATATGGAGCCTGAAAGTCAAAAGATCAAAACATTGTTATCCTTTTGCTTGTCAGTGTCGGTTCTACCTAAATAGCTTGATTGTTGTATCATAAGGTGATAAACAGCCTGATGTTACCATTTTACTACAGTAATCACTTAAACATGCGCCATGTATGAGGGAGTCAGGAGGAGTCGGAGGTTTGGGAAATTGAAGAGTTGGAGTCAGGGCTTTGGCTTGCTGACTCCACAGCCCTGATGGGAGCGGAATCATTTCCCCTGCGGCAGTGCTTTGCCTGCTCCCTGTCATCCAAACACTTTTTAAAATTAAACTCCTCATCTGATGAGGGTGAATACATGGTAGCAGCAGTAAAGGCCGGACCCAATTCCTCTTGCTCTTTGCACTGTATCGAACTAACTGGACCAATTTATTATATATTTTGGGAGTCGGTCCATTTTATAATGACTCCGACTCCTGCAAAATAGGCACCGAATCCACAGCCCTGGTAAAAAGTACATGAAGAAGCAGCTCTTTTCCTCATCATAGAAAGTGATCTCCAGCTTCCTTACAGCTATGTTAGGACCGGCTTTGTCTGTATTTGCTATAGGCTTCACTTTCTGTACTCTTCTTTCTGCATTATGTTGGTGACATTTTGGGGCTTTAGAACCAATTACCAGTTTTACATAAAGTTATGGTTTCAACATATGGTTGACCGGGAACTAATTAACTGGTTGTGGGAAAACTGTAAAAAGTTGTCAATGCAAAAGTGGTTGACCCAAAAATTTGAAATGATAAATTCAGCAGTTATATTATTCCATCACTCTTAATATTACAAATAAAATATGTATGTATATATACATTTCATCAGATTAGAAGCGTATAGAGAAGAAGCTCAGAGCAGCTTTGATGACCCAGGGGAAAATAGCTCTTTTCATGCGAACGCCCATTTGATTTGTAATAGATATCAGCAGATTGCTTGGCACATAGTGTAAATAGGTGCTTGATGATGCAAGAATGTCAGTGCCCTTCATTTTAATCCAAGCCAAATCCTACAAACATTTGCTAATGGGGGAAGGTAGGAATGACATGGCACATTTAGGAGACGTGTAAGGGTGTGAATGCAGTCGTACCAAAAGGAACATACAGGCTGAACCACTAATAAATGACCTTACTTTATGTCTCATCACAAGCAGTGTTGATCTTGGACAACAAAGTTGCATTTTGACCGAGGGGAGTTTATCTACCCTTGTCCTTGTGGAAGTATGACCTATTCTACATACACACCCCTGGAGCTCTGAGCAGGGAGGTCAGATGTTACCAGACAGTATATTACTAAATCATAGCAATACATTTTACACAGCCGAGTCACATTATCATGAGTACTTCCTACTTTAGATGTCAGCAGTGAAGAAAGTCACGTGTGGTGAGCTGGCTTGGTGGATATGTAATGTGTGCGATAGGCTGTCTGCACACATAACCCTCATTGCGGTTATGTGGGGACAATTTATCAGTGGCGATTATTGGCTTTTGGGCCAAAGGTGTCAGCACTTTTGAAACTGCAGTTTGCGAACTGTTCATGTGCTGCTGTGATGAAAGTGTATCATGAGTGGACAAATGGCGCCAGTGCAAACGAGCGATGTGGAAACTGCGGAGCACCATGTGTCATTGATCTCACAGGTGAGTGTTGGCTATGAATTTACATGAACACAGACTGACATAGTGGAGCAGCTCACAGCCAAAATGAACCCGGGGCTTCCAGACGGGTGTCAAAAACAGTTCAGTGAACCCTACAGCATATGGGGCTCTGGTACAGAAAGATGGTCACTGCCCCACTGCTAAAGGAGTTACATTAGCTGAAAAGGCTTACGTTTTCATGACAGCATCAGAATTGGACCTCTACGCCCAAAGAATCACAATTTCTGTGTTGTTAAACAGATGAAGGTTGGCATGTCAGGCAAGAACAAACACCCTGAAACCATTGCTGGAAGAACACAAGCTGATGGTGGCAGCATTAAGGTCTGGAGAACGTTTTTGTGGTATTTTCTGGACCCGCTCATCCATGTGGAAGGCACCCTCCACCAATTTAGGAATTAAGGGGCCTTAATTCCTCAGACTTGGACCAAATTGATCATCTGTGATATCACCTTGATCGTCGTGTTCACTCAATGGAGCCTTCTCTATACAGCCTCCAGCAGCTGTGGGATGCAGCCAGCATGGCTCCAGATACCTGTGACAGTATACCAGGACCTTATTGGCGCACTCCCAAGCCGTCTAGATATCAGCTGGAGCTCGACTGTGTATATGTCCCCTTTATCAAGTATTATGGATCAATGCCCAGTGAATAGTGACATCTTAGCATTCTAAATCCCCCAGTAACTAAAGCCCTGTGGGACTGACCCCAAGAACAAATCGTGATCTTCTGGAGTAATCCCATAAATAAGACCTCATGGGATGAGTTGTTCAGGTTTCTAAATAAGGGTTTAAAAAACAATGGACGTCAATTTATTTAACTCTCACAAAAAAGGCAGATTACGCTAAACCTTCTGGACGTGCAAATATTACAATTCTGCCGACCTGTGACAAAGCAGATTTGGACCCACAATGTTACAGCTGTCACTGGCAGCTTATAAAACAACTAAGCGAGCATCTGAACATGTGACAAGCCAACATATGCAGTGTTGGGACGCGCGCCATTTATACTTATGATACAAGCATCTCCAGGGAAAATGAGGCCTCCTGAAAACTGGAACAAATGCAAAGTGCAGGTAAGGTTGGAGGAAGTCGGAACATCTTCAATCAAGATATTAATTCAGATGTGTCTAAAGTTAACCCAATGACCAACTCTACGGTTTACCAGGGAGCAGAGGTATAGAGCGTTGCATGATGGGGTCCTCACAATGGAAACTGCTTCACCTGTTGTGTATTTACCAATTTCTTAGGGTACTTTCACACAGTGCAGTTTTTTAACTGCGTGACAATTAAACTGTCTTTATTACCAGCAAGCTTCTTTCACTTATCTAAACTGTTTGGAAAGTGAGTAAATCAATTAGTGTGTCTGTAATCCACAAGACTCCAAACACAGTAATTGATTGCTTACATGAAACATCTTTCTGAACAATTTAGACAACTGAAAGAAGCTTGCTGGTAATAAAGGCAGCTTAATTAGAGCTGTGTGAAAGCACCTTTATTCAGGAAAGAAAACTACTGGAAACCACTTTTTCACCCTTTCACAGGTGGGCACACCTTAAAAGGGGCATTTCCATCACAACAAGTGCTGCTGGAAGGGCCAATTATTGTAAAGTAAGCAATTTTCTAAATGCACGTTATTAAAAATACGTATACTTTACCTAATACAGGCCTTTTTTTGCACTTCCAACTTGCTCTCTCATCTCCTTGGTGCACTTCCTGTGGTGGCTGGTAATGCAGCTTTACTGTGACGTTGCCTGTGGACGGGATAGCGGAGACATGTATTTTCACTCATGTACTCCAGCTCCCTCACTCTGGCCAGACCACAGACACTCTAAAACAGTCCTTGGTAACGCTGCATTTCTGGACGCCACTGAAAGCACACAGTGGTGGTCAGTAGCCAAGGAGACAAGTTGAAGGTGAAAAAAAAAAAAGCAGCATTTCCATTTCATTGATTAGCTTTAAACATGGAGGCAAACCGCAAATAAAGACTATTACTAAATACAATGCGGTTCCAATTTTGCTTCATATCAGTGCAGTTCTCTCTTACTTGTTTACACAAGCTTCTCTAGTTACCCAACTACCTCTCTACTCAAGCAGTGGCCCTGCTTGGGCTGTCACTCCCTGCTGTGTCTTATCAGCAGGAAGATACTTGCCTATCAGTCTCCGATCAGAGGATTTTTTTTTTTTTTTTTTGTTTTTACACTGAGCGTTTTTTGGTGCATTTTTTTTTGGGGGGGGGGGGGAAATCCACATCATTAATTGCTGTGTATTTCTGAAAAGAAAAAAAAAACACCAAAAAAAGCGGCAAAAAAATGCTCCATGTGAAAGCACTTTTATATTTCTCAATGAAAGAAACTTAACCCTTAGTAACTGAACATAGAGATCTGGAGCCTTATTCTGTACTGTGAAGGCAGCAGATTAAAACTGATCTTTCTATGTAAATGCACAATGAGTGTGAATGTAGAAGAATTCATCTGCTAATCTTGTCAGCTTCCTCCCATTGATAAATACAGCTCTGCTAGCTCACATTTACAGTGCCTTGCGAAAGTATTCGGCCCCCCTGAACTTTTCAGCCTTTTGCTAAGTGGGACACAATTGTGAAGTGGAACGAAATTTATTGGATATTGTAAACTTTTTTTATTTTTTCTAAATTGTTGTTTAATTACATTCAGTGCCCTTAGATACATACAAAATGGAAGCAGCAGTTAGCAAATAGTATCATAAAATTCTTCCAGTCGACAAATATTATATCAAGAATACATATGATCATTTAGCCAATGGACAATGCTATTTTCTTCTTTTTCTGTTATTGGCCATTGTCTAACAAGACAAAAACATGAGTAAACATTGTACACAGTCTTTTGCAACAAATTGCCAGTATCATTACAGCTGGGTTACGACTGTGTAAAGAAACAGTAATCAAACCTATAAACTTCTAAGTCTGTGGTGTGTCTCATCTCCCCTTTTTTTTTTTTTTTAACCGTTAGTCAGGTGCGCGGCTCCCCCCTTCCCGCCAGTATGTAACGGGGCATTTGCTCCCGCAGCCACATCCCATCCAGCATCTATGATTTTTGTATCTTCGACAAGCAGATTCCGTGAAGCCTATAATTTCCTTAAGACCACCTTCTGTCGGGGAATTGTAAGACTTTTGTAAAATAAAAAACTGAAAAGTGGGGCGTGCAAAATTATTGGCCCCCTTAAGTAAACTTTGCAGCGGCACTTTTTGCTGAGATTACAGCTGCAAGTCGCTTGGGGTATGTCTCTATCAGTTGCACATCGGAGAGATGAAATTCTTGCCCATTCTTCCTTGGCGAGCTGGAGCTCAGTGAGGTTGGATGGAGAGCGTTTGTGACAGCTGGAGCTCAGTGAGGTTGGATGGAGAGCGTTTGTGAGCAGCAGTTTTCAGCTCTTTCCACAGATTCTCGATTGGATTCAGGTCTGGACTGTGACTTGGCCATTCTAACACCTGGATATGTTTATTTGGGAACCTTCCATTGTAGATTTTGCTTTATGTTTGGGATCATTGTCTTGTTGGAAGATAAATCTCCGTCCCAGTCTCAGGTCTTTTGCAGACTCCAACAGGTTTTCTTCCAGAATGGTCCTGTATTTGGCTCCATCCATCTTCCCATCAATTTTAACCATCTTCCCTGTCCTTGCTGAAGAAAAGCCCAAACCATGATGCTGCCCCCACCATGTGTGACAGTGGGGATGGTTTGTTCAGCGGGATGAACCGGTGTTGCTTTTACACCAAACATATCGTTTTGGTTTCATCTGAGCAGAGCCCCTTCTTCCACATGTTTGGTGTCTCCCAGGCGGCCACCTTCTTCCACATGTTTGGTGTCTCCCAGGTGGCTTGTGGCAAACTTTAAACGAGACTTTTTATGGATATCTTTGAGAAATGGCTCTTCTTGCCACTCTTCCATAAAGGCCAGATTTGTGCAGTGTACGACTGATTGTTTCCCTATGGACAGACTCTCCCACCTCAGCTGTAGATCTCTGCAGTTCATCCAGAGTGATCATGCGCCTCTTGGCTGCATCTCCGATCAGTCTTCTCCTTGTTTGAGATGAAAGTTTAGGGGACGGCCGGGTCTTGGTAGATTTGCAGTGGTCTGATACTCCTTCCATTTCAATATGATCGCTTGCACAGTGCTCCTTGGGATGTTTAAAGTTTGGGAAATAGTTTTGTATCCAAATCCGGCTTTAAACTTCTCCACAACAGTATCACGGACCTGCCTGGTGTGTTCCTTGGTCTTCATGATGCTCTCTGCGCTTTAAACAGACCCCCGAGACTATTACAGAACAGGTGCATTTATATGGAGACTTGATTACACACAGGTGGATTATATTTATCATCATCAGTCATTTAGGACAACATTGGATCATTCAGAGATCCTCACTGAACTTCTGGATTGCATTTGCTGCACTGAAAGTAAAGGGGCTGAATAATTTTCAATTTTTTACAAAAGTTTAAAATAAATTTTGTTCCACTTCACAATTGTGTCCCACTTCTTGTTGATTATTCACAAAAAAAATAAAAATTTTATATCTTTATGTTTGAAGCCTGAAATGTGGAAAAGTTCAAGGGGGCTGAATACTTCCGCAAGTATAGCCATACATCTTGCTTATATTGTGTGATTTTATTTTCACCCATCTCCTTCCAGAGTCCCTCTCATAGGTACAGCTAGGAGTAAAAGCTAGCACAGCTTAAATGTTAGTCAATGTCGCTTACAACCTGCACGGGAAGTGGAAGGCTGTGAGGTTCTGTGCAAAGGCCAGATGTGACAACCCATTAACTCATTTCTCCATTGTGAAGACTAAACTGAAGGTCATCGTATTTCAACTTTCAGGTCCAGCTAAACGTGACCCTGAAGGATGGATTTTGGGATTGATGAAAGTCCCATCTGCATATGATGACTGAGTGAAGTTAGACTGTAAAGTTCATCTATAAATACTAGAGACATTTAAAAGATCTTCGTAAAGCCATAGAGGTTGGGCGCTACCCACTGACCCTTCAAGTCATGTAACATAAGGAGGAGCAGATTAAAAAGGGTTTTTTTCAGAACATTAAGATCCTTTTGAAATGTGTGACCGGAGAACCCAGTACTGAGCAGCAACGGTTTATAAAACTATGTAAGGTACCGCAACGCCTCTATAGAGAAGACCAGTAGTACCCGACAAAGCCACACGGCCACGGATGGTGCAGTGTCAGGTACTGCCACAATTTAGCGGGGTTGGACCCTCTAGGACTATGAAGCACCATAAATGTCACCATTATGCCAGTCACTTTCAAAATGCATTAAATTCCTGACTATTAGGGGCCGTTCACACGGCTTATTTTGGCGCCGTACTGCGCGCCGGATTTGCGCTGCAGTACGGCGCCAATCCGTTGCACTAATTACAGTAATCCACCGTTCTCATAGAGAACTATGGATTCCGTCGCTCCTTCCCGCTCGGCGAATCCGCCGGGCGGGGAGAAAGTCACTTGCACATTATCCAGACGCAATACGCGCCGTGGATAATGGAAGTCTATGGGGCCGGCGGGCCGCGCCCCCGATTCAAGCCGGAATTGCGAGCGCAATCCGGCTCGCAATTCCATCTTGAATAAGCCGTGTGAACCGGGGCTTAGTCATGAAGAGGAACAACCTACAGGAAGAAGGCTTACATATGTCAGTCACATGACATATACATTCCCGCACATGGTAATTATAAGCACGAGCTGCTCAAAATGTACATGATAATTAACTACTATAGGTTGGAAACACCTTGATAACTGGTTTCCTGATATATTTCATGGTTTATAGGTTCTCATCTACTATAGAACCGGTTGCTCTAGTCAAGTCTATGTATGTTGTCTTTCAGGTATGTGTTGTCAGTGCAAAGAAGTGGATTAAAATATGTGTGACGTGTCAGCTGATTTGGTCACATGTAGCTATAAACAGGATGGGGATGTAAACTTCAGCAGCCGAGGATGCTCAGGATTAGAGAGGGGGGAGGGGGGAGAGTGAGATTTCCCCCCCCCCCCCCCCCAGACACAATCTTGACTATGGACTATGTCGGATATTGCAGCTTACCCTGATTCACTTAAATGGGCATGGGCTCCAACAGCAGATACAGCTCAAGAACGACAGAGGAGCCGCTTCTAAAAAAAAATCCTTTTCTCTGATCCTGAATTACATCATCTGTCCCATCCAATCAAAAGAAATACACAGCACATAATAAACAGCAGAAACGCTAAAATAAAAAAAATCTATAAAAATTATTTCTAGGCTTCAAGAGAACAGGGCTCAGCTGGAATGCCACACATTCAACCCATAGACAAATGACTTGATAACACCCCTTTAAAGGTTTTTTTTTGGAGATAATCATTTCATTAAATGGTTTTCAGAATAAGGGGACAGTGAAAACAAGCAACTTTGCAATTGGATGTCATTAGCAAAGCTGTCTTGTATTCACAGTATTCCTTATCTTGTGTTTTTGTTTACACTGATATCCAGTCCTGGTCAAATCCCTCCGGATCCCTCCTCCTTGCATTTCACTAGCTGAGAGCTCATTTACATTCTGTACAGCCCCCGGTCTATTCACGGAGCTGTGTCTCTCACTCAGAGTAAGGGACCGTCACATTTTCACTTTATACAGGCAGAAGAAACAGAATTACACTGAAGGGCTTACACAATCAGGAAACAGCACAATTTGTGTCGATCCCTGCCTGACTCAGAGTTAGGGGCCGTAGCATTTTCTTTCTCCACACCCAGCAGAAACAGACTGCAACAGATTCTACAATGAGAAAACATAACAGTTTTGTCCTGGTGCCTAACTCTCCTGCATAGAAGCGAGATCTGTGCCGTTCATAGAGCATCTCCAGCTGTGAGAGGAGAAGAGTTCAGTTGCTCATTCTAGATTGAATGCAGCCTGTGGTATGTATACAGCTCTTACAAAATAAGACTGCAGGGAGAGACACAGTGACATGTGGACTCAGAGAGGGGCGGGGGGGGGGGGGGGGGGGAAAGAGTCTCGGGAGCCAGCATGAACAGTGAAGGGGGGGGGGGGAGATGATGTCACCCAGCTGGGAGGGGAAGAAACGCCCCTGCATTCCCAGAGTTGAGAAGCTGAGAGCAGTGTGAATCAGCCGAACTAAGGAAGCGATACATCCCCTTTAACTGTGTTTCCCCATCTAGCTACAATCAGAAGCTTCTTGCTCACATTACAGATAGAATAACATCTTTAGAGATCTCTCCCATGATCTTCATACACCTACCCCTGTTACAATGGCAAGGAGGCATCCTCTACATCTAAAAGAAAGAAGGTTTCATAATCACAGATGGAGATTCTTTACTGTAAGAGCAGTAAGACTATGGAACTCATTGCCACAAGAGTTTGTGACAGAGGATTCATACAAGGGCCTCTTATAGTATTACAGGTTATGGGGACTAGATTTGAGAGATGGGACATAAATCCAGGGATTTACTCTGGGCGCCATATTTCTAGTCAGGAAGGCCCTTCCCTCTATTATGGGGCAACTGGCATCCACCTCCAAGGGGCTTTTGTCTTTCTGTGGTTTAACACACTAAAGGTTATCGATAGGACTCTATGGACCCGTGTCTGATCCCAACCTTACCTACTATTTAACATTGTTCCTATATTAGACATCCTTGAATGATCAAGACAAACAATTTGTTGGTTCTATTACTATGCTACAAATTTCACACAGTAATTTCAACCATGTCATCCAGTTGGATGGCGAGTCACCATAGTGCTCCTCATAAGCACACGCTTGGCCATAAACGTACACTAAAATTATTGACCTAACAAGCATTTACCCAACATCTATCCTTTCAGAACCCACCATAAATACGAATATTCATATCCCATGTTATTGTAATGGAGGGAGGGAGATAGTTGGATACCAGACACTTATGAGGTCACCTATCCTGGGGAAAGCACCACGATCAGAGGAGCGACAAGCCACAAGGGCTGTTCACAATCAAACTTTCCCACAGACACGAATGAGACAGTAAATAGGATCCGCCAACAAAAATCTCAATATTCTAGCCATATTACTAAGCCCACAGCTCTGCAAATGAAAAGCAATTGGGATGCAACTTTATCATGACTTAAAGGGGATTTGCCACGATGTAATGTTCACGTGGGATCCTCCAAAATGGGTATTTAATCACTTTTCTAAATATATGTAATTAACAAAAAGTGAAGCCTCTGAGAGCTACAGCATTGCTCAGTCCTGACAGTTTACATTAGACACGACCAGGCCCGGCTTGCGTGTTTGCGATTTCTTATCTGAAGAAAGGGAACATGAAGGAGCTTGCAAGGGGCTGGGGAGAAAGTGCAGTGTGTGAGGCTGTGTCTTTTGTATAGATAATCCACTGGTTGTAATGTAATTATTTGAGTAAACATTTCAGACAGTCCCTTCTTCCTTGCTCTCTGCTCACCCCCCCCCCAGCTCGCCCCCTGTGAGGCTTCCTGCTTTGTTTATATTCTCTCCTGAGCAGATAAGAAGTAAGGAACTCACTTCATGGCAAAACCCCTTTAAGTCATAGAATGGAAACCGAAGCTAGGTCACAGCACTTTCAATTCATGACCTGACCATACGTTTCAGACCATAGTACAAATGATAACCACTCAATGAGATAACAGTCGCTATATGCATGTAATGTTTAGAACTGTAACATGGTAAGGGATAGTACTCCCCACATTAGCATACCATCCAAGTGTCCCTCTCTCAAAAGGGACAGTCCCTATTGTTAACCCCTGTCCCTCTTTCACATTGGAAATAGATCTGCATTAATAAGCTTATTATATCTCTCCAAAAATACCTGTCTGGTTCCTAACTGTATATTAGACTGCAACTTAAAAATGATTTTATCATTTTGTGAAATGTCAACCTTAAACATTTCGATATTCGATGATATTTGTATTAAAATTTTATCAAAAACTTATTGAAGTGTATCACTATGTAGTAAAATTGCATCCTTTACATGGTAAACTCTAGGTGCCCCTCTTTGACCATCTTAAAGAAGTCGTCTCACTACATCGATTCATCTTACCCATGCCCTATTTTCTCAGTTTCATTTTTGAATCCAGGGGCATTTACTGCCTTCTAATGGGCTGCAGTAGAAGCCAGGTCTGTAACTATAGCAACCAGCACTGGCAGCCTATCAAGAGAGATCAAACAGGTCTGTAGCTATAGTGACCTGAGGAGCTGATGCAGCCCATACAAGAGGGGATATTTAGGAATAGGTAGGACACTGTTAATGGACACATATTGTAAAGTAACTTGTTTTTTCAAGATCTTCAACATAAAAAGCAATCCTTGTAGTGAGACAACCCCTTTAATAGTTGGGAGGTATGCAGTAGTTCTTTCCGCTATGGGTGCCAGACCCTGGTAGCAGATTTCCAATTCCACCTACTTACAACTAGTAGTCCAAAGAAAAAGTCTGTCAGTCGCGAACACTAAGGACCACATTTATGAAACGGTTTCGGTCTAAAACTCACTTTTTTGCCCATAGGTTTCTATGGGGAAAAAAGTGAGTTTTAGACCTAGACAGTTTTCATACATGTGGCCCTAAATGTCAATTTGTCTAGCAGGCGTCAGGACAGAGGTTGGTCGTTCATCAGGCATTCATTATATAACCGCTTCAGCTGCTTCACGTTCAAGTTGTTCAGAGAGGGGATTTCAATATATTATGTGGGCAGCCAAGCTTGAAGAAGGCCTCGTGAGCCTGAAACGATGCTGCTGTTAATCACCATTCCTTGCTACTTTTAAGGATTTTATTTATGGTTACATGGATCTATGAAATAAAATTGACATATTGTGTTCACCGCTGTAAGACTTGGCGTGCTGACCACCATTTTTCTTTGTAATATCTATAGCCTCTGAAAAAAAAAAAAAAAAGAAATAACAGCAATGACTGACTGTGCTAGGATGAGAACATATTTGTATGTAAATGTAGCTCAGACGAATATATCCCAAAAAAATGAATTACCAGAATATTTGACTGGGGCCAAAATCTGTAAGCATAAATCCGGATTTGGTCAGAACTACAAAGCACCTCAAGCAAAATGTTCCACTTACACAGGAAGGGCATGGTCGTAATAAAAAGCTGTTTAGAAGGCCAAAAGTAGAAAAAGAAAATAATAAAATACATTAAAAATTGTTTAGGTCAGTTTAGGCAAAGTGAGCGCTGGAACAAGGTTTCTGCTCATATTCCTTTTAGAAACGTTTGTTGAGTGTAAAAGACTCATTAGAATCTGCCAATTGGAATAAATTTACTACAATTTTTGCACACGGGCTGCATCGTGGTTTCTATACCTTATTTTGGACTTTGAATATCAAAGACGTATTGAATAATACAGATAAATCAAATGATAAGACACAATACCTATGAGCTGCCTCGGGATCCTTGCAGTCCACGTACATGGAGGGTGGCCCGAAAAGCTCCATATTGGACTCTACCCAATTTGTCGAAGAGATCTATCAATGTCCAGTCTCCTTAGCTGGGCTGAAGGCAGATGTGACAACCTCCATCAAACGGCACAATTCCCTTCGATGACTGTTTCCATATGATGATGGCTCTTATACCCGTGACTGACAAACAATGTCTTACAGGACGGACAGCTCATCTCGCCCAAAATGAGGGTGGAGCGTCCCAGTCTCCTAATACGTCAGGATTACTCACACGTCCACAACATGTTTGTGTTGTTGTTTATGTCATTTTCAACACCAAATGCAGACTAAGATTTTTTTATTTTTTTTTAACTAGGTGACATAAGGACACAAGAATCTACCTGACGCTGAAGGCTATATTAAGTTCTATACAGAAAGACTACTCTGTACTGTGTGATTAACTATAACAAACCTATAAAAATGTAGGTTAAGTTATATTAGGGAGCTGCCCAAATAACAATCCCTTATATAGGATTACTATTAGGCTATGTTCACACAGCTTATTTGCGGTTTGTAATTACGCCCCGCAATTACGCCGGCACCTCGCCGGCCCATAGACTTTCATTACCAGCGGCGCGTATACGCCGCTGGTAATTCACATGTCACTTATCTCCCCCCGCAGCGGATTCGCCGAGCAGGGAGAGGAGACGTAATCCATGGTTCTCTATGAGAACTGTGGATTACTGTAATGACTGGGACGTATTCCAGCCGTAATTTGTGCACTCCGGCGCGTAATTACGGACTGAAATACGTCCCATTTTAAGCCGAGTGAACATAGCCTTAGAGTTCCTCCATAGCATCATGTCTGTAATATAGTAACAGATCGGACAAATCAAACCCTCTACATGGAAGCCCATTCACAGGCTGTCTACAGGCTGCTATAGAGTAGTCATTCACACACTACAGGCTGGCACAAACAGCAGCCCAAGAGAGCAATGGAAAGGGCAATGATCAGACAATTTGTACTGCTACATAAAGCAATAATATTAAGAGACTAAAAGATAAAATTATAAAATGTAGACTGGAGCTGTATTCCCAACATAAAGTAGACATACATCACCGATACAGCTTAAAAGGAAACCCACCAAACAATCTACCTGGACCCCAAGGCCTGGAACTAACTCAATACATTGACTGTTTCAGAAGTAAAGTAAAAGTCGAAACACGAAAAAAAAAAAAAAAAAAAAAAAAAGAAACAGATGCATAACCTAACCCCACAGAAACAGACGGCTTTTGTTTCACTGATAGAAAATCAGAACATAATAATAAAACCTGCCAACAAAAGGGGCGCAATACTTATAATGAAGACCTCTGACTACATCCAGGAAGAAAACAGGCAGCAGTCCAACCCCGTCTATTACTCCAAACTTGAAAGTGACCTCAGAGGCCTACACAAAAGGATGGAGTTGCAGCATGTTGGGTAAACCTGAAGAAGCAAAACAAGTCAAAAAGTGCATTCATTTTTACCCACAAGTATTTTGCTTTAGGAGAGAACTTACATCTTCAGTGAATGGGAACGTCAATGGGCTTGAGATGTGCACCACAGTATACAATATCTATCAACATGCACCACGAAACCTAGGAGTTACATTAGTTATAGCGATGACATCCTGGTCATCTGGACTGCAGGTGAGGAGCCCCTATTTAAATTCCATAGCAACTTTAAGGACTTTCACCCCACCATCAACCACAAACTTTGCTATTCAGATAGTGAAATACACTTTCTGGATACCACAGTACATATCAAAAAGACCACTGGCTACTCGCATCAATATACCACAAACGGAACGGCCTACCTCAGAAACGACAGCTTCACCCCAAACAGTCTAAAATATATAGCCAGGCCATATGATACAATCGTATTTGCTCTAACAAAGCAGACCTGAACAAGCACCTTCTAGCTCTTAGGACGGAATTCCTCCGATTGGGATACAAACTAAAAGTGACGGACAACCAAATACACAAAGCTGCAGCCATCAACAGGGACAGTCTGCTTACATACAAAGAGACTCAGGATGACGCACGACTGCCCCTAGTTGTCACCTATAACCCAGAGCAGGAGACCCTACGAAAGTTTGCCAAGGAACTCCAACCAGTGCTACAGAGGAACAATAAACTCAAAGACATATTCCCAGTTCCTCCCCTCCTTTCTTTTCGGCAACCACTAACCGACAACAAATTAATTGTCTAGAGTGCCCTGAAGGCCCCAACTGAGAATGGCACCTCACCCTGCCTGCAAGACAGTCACGTTCGTTCACACCACTGGCATTGCACCTGTCCCACAGGTACACAGACTCAGGAGGACATTGTACTGCAGGTCTTCCAAAATGGTGTATCTGACTGTGTGTGTGGTCTCCCACCACAGGCCTCTATGTTGGGGAAACAGGGCAGAGACTCGGTCAGCGCCTGAACTCACACAGATTCACTATAAGGCTATGTTCACACGGCTGATTTTGTGACGGATTTCATTCCGTATTGCGCACCGCTGTAATACGGCCGAAATACGTCCCTGTCATTACGGTAATCCACAACTCTCATAGAGAACTATGGATTTAGTCTCCTTTCCCCGCTCGCGAAATACGGCGAGCGGGGAGAAAGTGACCTGCACATTATCCCGGTGGGATGCGCGCCGTGGATAATGAAAGTCTATGGGGTCGGCGAGCTGCCGGTCCCCCTGCCCCGGCCCCGTACACACGCCGTAATTGCGGGTGAAATCCGTCCCGCAATTACAGTGCGAATCAGCCGTCTGAACATAGCCTTAAGAACAGTGGAACAGATCTTCTTGTGGCCGCACATCTTTCTGGAGCACTCTATTGAAGATTTGCAGGTTGCGGTCTTACTGGGACATGTCTGCCACCTATGCCCGCTTTTGATATTATTCTACTTTAAGGTCAGGTGTTCATAGCACTTTAAATATAGTATATGGTTTGTACATTTGATGCCATTGTTAGTAGCCTGATCTGGGATATAGGTTATAAGGAGAGGTGGTCTTTGCAGACATGTTCTTTGCGGTATTATTGCCACCATTTTAAATTTTCTTTGTTGATTTATGTCTTTTATGGTATTGGTTGAATAAAGATTGGATTTTTATTATTTTTTTCTGTTAAGTGGTCCTTGTGGTTACAGGTATTTATTATCTTACTGGGACACTTTAAGACGCAGAGGAAAGAATGAGAACATAAGTGAATGCTAAAATTTTAAACTTTAATATCCATACTAGCGTCAAGTCACACTATGTGTGAACTGTGGGGGACACAAATCACCACCTGATAGCAAACAGATAACAGCAAAAGTTAATGATCCTCTTATCACGCCTCACAAATTTCTAGATTGTTTATTTCTTGACCTGAAGTATAATGCTGTAAATAACTTCTTTACTTAGATTGCATTTTTCTATTTTTAAAGATTTTATGATCCTTTGAAGACCCCTGTGTTATGTGTATACAAAGTCTGTAAATTTCCAGTTTCTTGTATAATACCATGTATGACAAAGAGAGCTACCGTGTTTCCCCGATAGTAAGACACCCCCGATAGTAAGACGTAGCGGGGAGTTTAGGGACGTCGACTAATGTAAGACGTACCCCGAAAGTAAGATGTAGTAAACTGTACGTTGTCTGCGCTCCGGCGCTGCGATGGCGCCGACAGGGACGCTTCAGCTATATGCGGCTCCTCAGGGAGCGCATATAGCTGAATGCCGAGTACAGCGCAGTGTCCGGGCGCTGCGCTGGCCCGGACACTGTGTGCGATTCCTTCACCTATATGCAGTGGCCTCCGGGCGACCGCAGACTCGCGGCTGTCCGGAGCTCCCGTCATCACGCTGCGTGCGATGATGTCACCCACCTGTGCCGGCAAGAAGATAGAGCAGAGCGGAGACCGCGGGAGACGGAGCAGCGGGGATCCAGGTAAGTGAATGATTGTTTTTTTTATTTTGATATTATTGCCTACAGCCGGCCCTATACCTGCCTACAGCCGGCCCTATACCGGCCTACAGTCGGCCCTATACCTGCCTACAGCCGGCCCTATACCGGCCTACAGTCGGCCCTATACCGGCCTACAGTCGGCCCTATACCGGCCTACAGTCGGCCCTATACCGGCCTACAGCCGGCCCTATACCGGCCTACAGCCGGCCCTATACCGGCCTACAGCTGCCCTATACCCTGCCTTCAGCCGGCCCTATACCCTGCCTACAGCCGGCCCTATACCCTGCCTACAGCCGGCCCTATACCCTGCCTACAGCCGGCCCTATACCCTGCCTACAGCCGGCCCTATACCCTGCCTACAGCCGGCCCTATACCTGCCTACAGCCGGCCCAATACCCTGCCTACAGCCGGCCCTATACCCTGCCTATGGGGCCATATACCTGCCAATATAAGACATCCCCCGAAAGTAAGACATAGTGGGACTTTTGGGGGTAAAAAGAATGTAAGACGCTGTCTTACTTTCGGGGAAACACGGTAGTATTTTCGAAAGCTTACCATCAAATATACTCACTTAGCCTCTAATACAGTGTTTCTCAACTCCAGTCCTGAGGACCCCACAACAGGTCATGTTTTCTGGCTTTCCTTAGCATTGCACAGGTGATCTAATTATGCTGCACAGGTGATATAATTATGGTCAGTGCATTCTGTGGGAGATCCTGAAAACATGACCTGTTGGTGGGTCCTGAGGACAGGAGTTGAGAAGCACTGATCTAATAGGTATGGCCTGATTTCTTTGCTCTTCTGCTGCTTTCTATGGCTAACACAGTACGACATTATACTCCTAGCATCAAAGTAGAGCAGTGCTTTTTGTGTCACTAGGGATTTGGGTATACAGCTTCTATAGTCTGTATCATGTCAATGAATGATTGCTCTCCAGTCCCATTATTATAAAACTACCAAATATAATAAGGAGAGCAATTCCAAAAACTCTCATGTTAGACGGCTGCTGTTAATGCTATTTCCTGTAAACATGTGGGTTCAGCTAAGGTGAATCTAGATTTTAAAAACATATTTCCATGTGCACATAGTATTTAAAAGCACCAAACGTGTAAAAATGCATCAGTTGCCGGGCTCAATATATTCTTAAAGTGCATTTAGTCATAAATGCCATCTCTCAGAACTGCTCAAGCAAAAGTAGGCTGAGAAGCTGCAGAAACTTCGAGAGGCTCCTTTTATGGTTATTAGCATTAGGCACATTTCTATAAGCTCCACTGCTTGAAAGTTAAGCACAACCTTCAAACTAGGTTACTAAAACCACCACCTACAGCGAAGGGCGAATGCAGCGAATTCCAGCCGCCCTGCTAGAGCCATCAGCTGAATACAGACAAATCGTAAAATGTACGGTAGGTTGTATGTAGAGCACTGAAAAGCAAACTACTTCTACTGCAAGGGTCCTTACCATGCAAACACTATGGCTATGTTCACACGGGTGAAATTGGGACGTATTTTGGCCCGTATTTTGCGCCGTACTGCGCTCAATACGGGCCAAGATACGTCCCAATAATTATGGTAATCCACAGTTCTTATAGAGAATACGCCGCGGGGGGAGATAAGGGACATGTCAATTACTAGCGGCGAATACGCGCCGCTAGTAATGAATGTCTATGGGGCAGTGGGCTGCCGCCCCCCCGCACGCGAGTCGGCGCGAGCTCCCGAAGTCCCGGGAGTAATTACGCCCCGCAATTATGCCGTGTGAACATAGCCTACCTCAACAGAATTTGCCACAGACATCTGGTAGGCACCAGGGGGGTCTCGAGAATGGGCCCCCGAACTGGTCTATGCAGAACGAAGAAGTGGCTGTGCAAACACTGTACTTCGAATAATACAATTGTCCTAAGAAATAGGATACTGCGTGCGCAAAAGAATCACCAAAAGAAACAGCCACCCACCCCCACCCTTGAAAGGTGCTCCATGTCCTACAGGCCAAAAACAATGAAATGGCAGGAACCCTTGCATTGCTCACCTGTGATAAGCCTCCCTCCGATACTTCTTCATGGCGTGGCCGTCCATGTTGGCAGGAAGATCTGCTGCATTCTGCAAGCGATCGCTCCATGATGTTGTCATTTTTAAACCGGATCCTCGATACTGTACAGCAGACATAAAAAAATGAAAGAGGTGTCATAAGCTTCTAAGCCACCTATGAACTTTTATCATTTCCACACTTCATAGGCCGTTTTATAGAATTTATAACTCTAGACACCAAAGAATATTTATCTGGTTCCAACAAGTATGTCTAGTGGCGAAAATATTATATTTAGCCTCAACACAAGGCTCGGGGCAGCACATACGGTAACCCCAAATAGAAGCCTGGGTTTGGCAGCCGGGTGCTGGTTTGTAGGGAGAAAGGCAGACAGCAAAAAAGGCACATGTGCAGGCATGTACATTAGCTGTAGGGTGAGCCACTGGTGGGCCGACACACCCCAGTCCAACACTGCCTAACCCACGCTTCAAAAGGATCAGACTGGTGAGGATCCTGAAAAGAAGGCCTTGAACATATAGTTAAAGGGGTTGTCTCACTACAAGGATTGCTTTTTATGTTAAAGATCTTGCAAAAACAAGTCACTTTGCAATATGTGTCCATTAACATTGTCCTACCTATTCCTAGATATCCCCTCTTAAATGGTCCGCATCAGCTCCTCAGGTCGCTATAGCTACAGACCTGTTTGATCTCTCCTGATAGGCTGCCAGCACTGGTTGCTATAGCTACAGACCTGGCTTCTACTGCAGCCTAGTGGAAGCCAGTAAACACTCCCCTGAATTGAAAATAAAACCAAGAAAACAGGACTGAGGTAAGAAGTATCAATGTAGTGAGACAACCCCTTTAAAGTTGTAATTCAGCATGTTAATATGTAGGAGGTCGTTCAAGATTTGTTCAAGGTATAAAATCCAAACAATATGACCTACATTAATAAACCTACGGTGATCTTAGAACTACAGAGCTCATCTAAACACTTGTAGAAACAGATCCTCAGCCAGCACACTAATTGGCAGGCATAATACTTGGCACATATTGCTGCCAGTCAAACACCACCCAGCCAAACCACCAATCAATCTACATAATGGACCATAAAATAAAGGGTCAAGCCCCAAAAAGTAGTATCTGGAGCCCTAAACTGGGCCCTTCACCAATCTCTCATGAACGGTCATAAAAGTTATGTCTGAGAAAACCTCAATGTCTTGGACAAACACAGTAGAGTCCAAAAAGCTAAGATCTATGCTGCTGTGTGGCAGGGCTTTAGTGTTGGAAATATGCTATATCTGTATGTATGCCTGGAGCTTAAGCTGCTCTTTAGTGTAGGCAAAAGATAGCGCAGACCTCAGCTTGCTCACCCCATATGACTTAGGCCATGTTTACAAAGCAGCATTCAAACCAAGAGTATACAGAGAAAAAAGTCAAATGGGAAGAGGAGCACCTTTTCTATGTTTTGGACCACAGGTTTGGCTTTACAAATATAGCCTCAAAATAATGCTGTGTTAAAGGGGTATTCTATTTTATTGACTAGCTTTAACTAGGTAGGCAAAGGTGAATAAAAATGACCAAATACATTGCTGTTCTGATTTTGCTTTCTTTTAGAGTTAAAGGGGTTGTCTCACTACATTGATTCATCTTACCTCAGTCCTATTTTCTTGGTTTCACTTTGAATTCAGAGGCGCGTTTAGGCTGCAGTAGAAGCCAGGTCTGAAGCTATAGCAACCAGTTCTGGCAGCCTATCAGGAGAGATTGAACAGGTCTGTACCTATAGCGACCTGAGGAGCTGATGAAGCCCATACAAGAGGGGATGTCTCAGGACAGGTAGGACACGGTTAATGGACATATGTTGCAAAGTGACTTATTTTGCAAGATCTTTAACATAAAAAGCAATCCTTATAGTGAGGCAACCCCTTTAAAGCAGTTCTTACCTACTGCTTGTTTATAGAAGGTTTCCTAGGGTGCTGACCACCTTGCTCTGCTCTAGCAGCCCTAGATGATGGTGACCTCAATTCCTGCTGTGTCTTATCAGCAGCACAGGTCAATGTTTATTTTTGTTACTTTTGAGCTCTGCAGCCTTGTGTCCTGCTGTTAAAACCCTCCATCACAGACCCAGCTAAGAATAGCAGAGCTGGAATGTCAGTCACTACTGTAGAAACACCCTGAACAGGAAGTGTGAGCCTGAAGCTGGCTATGAAGAGCAAGCTATATTGAACAGTCAGATGGGAAAACCTTGATATAGTCTCCTAAGGCCACTTACAGATTTTTAGGAAAGGCTTCCCTCTTTTACCTAACAGGATCGGATGCTATTCTTGGTACTATGTAATGGGTGGTATAAGGAGCTGCATTTTGGCTGATTGTGAGGCCTAAAGATGTAAGTGACTAAGCAGTTTGGTTAATGACAAGTACTGCTTGCCACCAACACAGAAGGGAATAGGTTTCGCTTTACATATGGGTTTCTCAATACGTTTATTGCTAACATTCAATAGAGTTCAGGAAAAATAAGATTGCCTAATGTCAAAAGTCAGAAAGTTACACCTAATCGTTATAAAAATTATCATGCAACTATGGAAAGGCCTTTATTATTCCCATAACTCTATAGGTAAACAAGGAACTAATGTCAGGTCAATATCCAAATAAATAATTTACATGACAACTAGCCGTCTTTTAAAACACTTTACTATAGGCCTATGGGTATGTTTGCCTATAGTAGAGTAACACGTCTGTCACTACAGCACCCTGTGAAAGTTCTCTTGGATTCTTAGAACGCTAAGGCAGCTATATATATATATATATATATACACACTATTACATTATAATACCGGTGGTCCCCACCTGTGTGTGCTGTTGAGCAGTGACAACCTGTGACATATAATAAGTACTCCTGATCTGTGTGCTGAAACATTGGTCCAGTAGGCTGGAGAAGAACAGACTGCAGACTGGGCCTGCTGGGTTTTAAAGAGCTACAGCTGTGATGAAGCCTGCGGTCGCACTACTTCAGCTGCGGAGAACATGACCCCTGCGATTCCTGAAAGTCAAAGTGAGAAACAGCTAGGGAGACAGCTGTGGTCAGAGGACACCTGGTATTGACGGGACATTACCATGTCCATTCCATCTGTGACACCAGGGATGTCTATGACAGCTAAGACATTCGTGGCATTAGTGTCATTCAATGGAGTAGCACTGATACTTTAATGAGCTTCAGAGTTCTGCACCTTGAAGCAGGGAGAGTAACTGATGTAGAGACCATTCATTTGTGCTTTCTATTGTAGGGTCTATTGTAGGGCAGAAGACTCAATACCAGCCCCCTGGCACAGCGGGCAGAGACTTATTGGCAGCGTACTGCATTAGAACCATCAAAATTGTGCAACTTTATATAGGTCACTATAAATAGGTGCACAATCGTGGCAGTTCTTGGTGTGTTAAGTGTATTTGTATTTCATCTGCAAAGACTGTGCCCACCAGATTTTTGCCACATTATCTCCTCTTACCAACATTAGGGGTATATAGCACCTCACACACCAATTAGACCTTCTTACTTAGGGTGACATGTATGCATCTCGAGACGTCGGAGCGCATGTTTCCGCCAGTTTTCCGGCGAAATTTGCGCCTGATTTATGTCGGTGCCGAGGTGCGCTCATACATACCATGTAAAATCCGCCGCGCCTCGTCAGTGTGTGAGGCGCAGTGCGGGGCTGCGCCTTAGATTCGCCGCCCGAGGTAGTGCGCTCATACATGCGGTGTAAAGGCCGCCGCGCAGTGTGAGGGCAATTCTCTATATTGTAATTCCTGATGTAGCGCCGGTCTCGGCGACAAACGCGTTGTTAGTTATTTTATTAATGTATGTTTATAGAAGGTTTGAGCTCTTTTTCAGATAATATTTTACACTTTATAAAAATGATTTTTTTAATCATACTCCATGCCGCGGAGAGCCGAGATTTCATTGCCCCGATCTCTGCATTGACTACAATGGGACAAGTAGCTCGCGCTCCGATTGGCCGAGATAGCCAAGCCCCCGCTAGTTCAACCAATCAGCTCTTTTCTGCCTTTTTATTGTATTTTGAACTGTCCCGCCTTTGAATTTGATTGGTCAATATTTCTCCATAGGTTTTAATGTGTCTCTGTCGCTCCTATTCAGATTGGACAAGATTGCCAAGCCCCCGCCAGCTCAACCAATCAGCTCTTTTCTGCATTTTTACTGTATTTTGAACTGTCCCGCCTTTGAATTTGATTGGTCAATAGTTCTTCATAGGTTTTAATGGGTCCCTGTCGCTCCTATTCTGATTGGCTGGTTTATGCCGACCAATGAGAAGCGCTTACAGAATTTGAATTACTGTATCATTTCCCGGCAATTTCCAAGATCCTAATTCATGATATTGCGCCGTTCTAGATTTTTGGAAAGTGATTTTTTTCTTTTCTTTTTTATTTTTGAAGGTTTGAGCTCTTTTTCTGAGAATGTTTTACACCTAATAAAGGCGATTTTTTTTTTTTATTCATACTCCATGCCGCACGGCGCTGAGAGCCGAGATTTCTTTTGCGATCTTCTATATGTTTCGTTCTCGCTTCACTTCGCCTCCGCCGGATCATTTAGACCAGAATCAACCAGGTCTGCCTGTCGGAGCTGGCGAGCGCTGCATTGCGCCGCACTTTGCCGACCCTCGATCGTACATGCCTCGGAGTTTTCGAGCGCGCCGCGTCCCGCCCCGGAACGCCTACACCACGCCCATTACACGCCCCTTCATATGAGGCGCAGCCGAAAGTGGCGAACGCTGCGCCTAACATCGCATCCCTGCGTCCGACAGCAGGTTCGAGCCGATGAGGCGCAGAATACGCCAAAAAACAGGCGTAAATCTAGTTCATACATGTCGCCCTAAGTCTTTGATGTGCTTCACAGTCATAGTCTGCACTATGCACAACCTAAGGGCATGTTCACACAGCGTTTTTGGAAGAGGTTCTCAGAGCGTTTCCTCGCCCAAAACACATCAAAACCTGCCTGAAACACGCTTCTTCAGACGTGGTTTTTGACGAGGCTTTAATCAGGTTTTCACCAATACAAATGAATAGCCAGGACAAAAACCGCGGTGAAAACCACGCCGAACACCTCGCCTACAACACGCTTCAAGAATGGACATGACCATTCTTTTTCATTGCTTCCAAAGAAGCGCGTAAAAAGCTCGTTGGTTTTACATAGGAATCAATTAAATGAACTGGGGGCGTTTTGGAAGCATTTTGGACGAGGTTTTGGATGAGGAAACGCTCCGAAAACCTCATCCAAAAACGCCGTGTGAACAAGCCTTAACAGCTTCTGATGTGCCAGCTTCAGAAGACTGCCATGCTATGCCCAGGTGCCCAAGTTGGGCATCAGAGTACTGGTCAGGAAGTTGATCATCAGATTGCTTTGTTGACCTATCAAAATGGCTTTTCAAAAAGGAAGAAAAAAGTTTTGTTCCTTCCCATTTTTGTGACAAGTACAGATGAGGATTTATTCTCCTGCTCAGGCCAATGGCCAATAAATTGTAATTATACAAACACTTTTATACTAATTTTGCATTCTAAAGAGGACTATAAATAACATAACCCACAGAATAAAGTTAGCCTTATACTTTTACCGCATGTCCAACAGCAAAAGAAAGGCAAAAAACTACTGTGGAATTGCAAAGTTTTTTGCATTCCCCAAAATAAAAATAAATAAAATTGTGCCAATAGAAATTTAAAACAAATGATTTTTTTAAAAAAAAACAGTATTTTCTTGGGCAGACATTGCAGGAAAGCAAGCAAGTTCTCTCTTTAAAGTATCATAACTTACAGACAAGAGAGATCACATTAGCCGTTCCTCTTTGTTGGCAGTGCATGAAGACATTACTTAATAGTACAAGTGAAAATTAATCTTCTCTAAGTACTTGCCATTCTTAAACAATATACTGCAGGCATTAAACTGTAATGAATTCTAATGAATCATTTATGGAAAATTTGCTAAATAAGAAACGTGCACAAGTTCAGTTAAATAAATTCTAAAATTAAACAAAAATATATATATATATTCACAACTAAATAACAAACCGTGCAACACAAGTTACCATCTATAAAAAAAAAAAAAAAAAAATTTAAAAAAAAATATATATATTTATTAAACAAAAAACCGTGCAACACAAGTTACCATCTTGACATCAAAGCTGGTGGTGAACAGATGGAAACGGCACATTCATAAATAACACAGACATTTCCTACCAGACTGGGCAAGCAGTCAATGAGAATGGACTCAAGTACTGTAATCTGAAGAGTCATCCTTCATTGAAAACCTAGGTCTGCTGTGAACCTTAATAAATGGGTGCGTGCAGCAGACCTAGACAGTCGCTACCCTGCCGATGGCGAGCGCACACGACGGTTTACACTCACCGAATAGCTGCGGCGCTTCATCTGGATAATCCAAGTGCCAATGTTGTTGTTAGGAGAGTCGCGGCTCTTTATTAGCGGCTATTTATGAAGATAAAGGACACCTGTCATTCCCCTGCTGGCACCGACCCTGCACATGAGCCGTTTAAATCAGAAGCTGGCAGGGAGACCCGCCGGGCATTTAAAATAGAAGCATTTGGTAACCCTATCAATATTCCATTAAAAATAGACCTGGTGTTAACGGCTTAGACATGGGACATAGAGAAAACAGAGCCACCATTGTTTGGTTTATTTTCTGCCTCCTGTTTGCAAAAGGGAGCAACAAAGTCAAAAGAGACACTTTAAAGAGGACCTGAGCGCTCTCCTGACAGGCCCAATTTTGGAAATACTTGCATTTTCCACTCAATTTTGGATGCATGAATATACAGACAACTGGGTGTAAACCTTTCCATTGTCAAGACTGGAAAAGCGAAAAGAGGCATGGACCGCACATCCACTTGCCATACGTTGATCTATTGCTTCTCAGCAAAAATATTTACAAAAATCAACAGGAGGTTCTTAGTACACTTTTTGATCAAACGGAATAAGCCCACTTGCCCTTTCACGGCGACCTCTCTAAAGCGGGTTCCTAAACTATGATGTAGCATCGCATGGCGACCACCATCACAGTGATAACCAGTAAGGCGGACAACCCAGTGGCCCAACAACACCATTGCTGCCAGACCTAGCCCCCTGGCTCTGGGTCACACCACCCCCCAGGCACCGCAACAATGGCCGCCACATGACACCACAACACAGAAGAAAGCATCACAAACGCTCACCTTCCATGTGCTCCCAGCAAGCAGACTGGAAAAAGGGGTAGTGGCCGTAAGGCTATGTTCACACTGTGTAATTGCGGGGATGTATTTCTTATAGTATGAACAGTCTTATTCATACTACTTCCAATTAAAAACACCTGGTTCAAATGGGGAGGAGAGCTGGTTCAAGATAAAACAAAAAATGAGGGGATAGACAAATATAATTAAATCCTAAGAAGAACAAAAGGCATGGACCGCGCTTCCACTTGCCATACGTTGAGCTATTGCTTCTCAGCAAAAATATTAACAAAAAATAACATGAGGTTCTTGGTATACTTTTTGATCAAACGGTATAAGCCCACTTGCCACTTCACGGCGACCTCTATAGAGTGGGTTCCTACACTAGGATGTGCCACCGCATGGCGGACACCATCGCAGTGACAACAGCATCAGTAAGGGGGACAACCCAGTGGCCCAACAACACCATTGCTGCCAGACCTAGCCCCCTGGCTCTGGGTCACACCACCCCACAGGCACCGCAACAATGGCCGCCACATAACACCACAACAAAGAAGAAAGCATCACAAATGCTCACCTTCCATGTGCTCCCAGCAAGTAGACTGAAAAAAGGGGGTAGTGGGCCTTATTCATACTACTCCTACTCTTGTTGGTCTCAAGACCAACAACACAGTTTAGGGGAAGGGTCTGACACTGCCAAAACTGGACCAGCTAGGAGTTAGTTGAGAACCTGATTGTTAATGGCCACCTTGATTCTGAAAATATAGACCTCTAAAATCTCATGGCTAACAACAAACATCAATGAGGGTCCTTATTTGCATCATGTTTTTGCCTCCATTAACACAATCCATCAGGATATGGGTATTTCAATTTACGCTGCAGCAGGGCCATAAGGCAGTCTCTTTGGATTTAGGTTTTGCTCTAATTTACAATCAAAGATCGTAGAGAAAGACGGCACTTTAAAACAAAGACGGCACTGCTCAGAGCTGAAACGTTGCTGCTGTTTGGTGAACAAACATCCATATTTTTTGAAGTGCGGTGTCTCTCTACTATTTTTGTAATTTATTCTCGCATCTTAAGTTCAGGTCTGTTACAGGCATGTTCACACACTATTTCTTGGGCCATATTTTAGCATGTTTAACATGCTGGAAAGCGGCCCAGAAATCAGCCTCAGACAAGCTTCAAATCTTTCTTCATTAAATATAATGTAAAATACGCCTTGTTGTCCATATGAAGCGCATTTCACAAGCGTGAAATGTGCTTCATGTGATAGGATTTTTTAAACTGCTCTTCAAAATATGACTCTACTCAGGCATTTTTTGAAGCGGATTTTGAAGCGTAAAAAAACGCCATGTGAACATACCCTTATGTTCATTTTTTCTGCCGCGGCTACTCTTTTTTTTATATATTACTAATGGTCTGTCTGTAAAACTTCATGTGCCAGACAGAAACGCGTTAGCTGCCACTTTTCTGTCCAGTACATATACGAGTGTATACTTCAGGATAGCTTTTTCATGCTACATCTGAATGGGGATGTCTCTATAGCACGTACATGGATTCTCAGAAGAAAGTTGCAGAAATTTCTGCAACAAATTTGCCACACATTAAAATATTAGATCATTCTCACAGATTCTTGAAAGGCAAACCTTTCAAATTTTGTGCCGTTGTAAACCACTCTCGTTCTGGAGTTTGGAAAAGCTGAATAATATAGAATCTCTAATTCTGTAAAGAACCAAGCCACAAGTATTAAAGTCCCCCCCCCCCCCCCATAAGGATGTTTCACATAACCTGCTGCTTCAGGCTCTCACTTTCTGGTCAGGTTGTGGGTGGTTCTATAGTAGTGACTGACATTTTAGTTCTCCTATTTCTAGCCAAGCTTGTTAGCAGGACATTGGTAACAGAAGGTTTAAAACAGCAGGACAGAAGTCTACAGAACTCAAGAACCTGTCCATGGGTAACCTAGGAAAGCTTGTGTACACAAGCAAGAGATAACTGCTCTAGCTCTAAAAGGAAGCAAAATCAAAACAGCAGTGTATTTGGTAATAGTCTTTACTTACCTTGCCTTACATGTTTAAAGCTGTAGTGTGAATACACCTTAAAGACTTTATTTGAAGTGCCACATTAAATTGTGAGTTGGATATTTAGAACCACACAAAAAAAGATCAGGCATATCAAGGGAGTGCATGAAGACTTTTCCGAAAAGCTTTTTTGTGAAGTGTTAACTTGTTTTCTCTGATGATTTCCTATCTCATTTTAGAAGATAAATATTGCTCTTGTATAAGGTGTGAATTAACCCACTTAAAGGGAATGTGTCATTAAAAATGACTTATTGTTTAACTCACGTTTTTACGTTAAACCCATTTTTTAGGAATTTTTTGTTGTTTTTTTTTAAATTTTCCATATCACTTTTAATATTTTTTTTAATAATTCTTAAGTCCTGCAGTTATCACTTTGGCCACTAAGCCTAATTGTCTGACACTTCCCGTTCTGTAGAGAAAGATTCTCAGTTGTCTGCTCATTATCAGCACAAAGAGGGTCAAACTGAAAGGAGAACACCAGTGTGAATAGATAACACAGGATCCATCAGTCACAAGAGGAGAGGTCACAGTTCACCCCTTCACCTCCCTGCACACTGATTTCTTCCCAGGTCACAGAGCATGACTAGAAAACTCTCCTATAGAAGTCAATGGGACCGAGTCAGTCTTAAGTCTCCTATGTGCATGAAGCTGCTGTAAAGCATCTCTCTGACTGCTGTTAAAGCAGTGCGAACAAGGCCTAGTGGCCAAAGTGAAAACTGCAAGACTTATTTTAAAAAAATTAAAAAATTCCTAAAATGTATTTAACATAAAAACATGAATTAAACAATGAGTCATTTTTGATGACACATTCCCTTTAAGAAACAATTAGATAGACCAAATGGGTTAGAGGTCGAACACAATGCAATACTTACTCTAGTGACCAACACAGGGAGAAGCCAACTATTGTTGGATACCCATAAATAATTTCTAATGATTTATAGCACTGGAAGCATTCTAGTTATTCAGGTACACCGAGAATATTAAAGTCCTAGTTACCCTCAAGGCCACTCGGAAGACAAACATATCCTTCATAAATCATTTTGTGCTCCACAGAGGACAGGCTGCAATGAGCTTCAACATCAAGTCAGCCATCTTGCCTTAGTGGACTCTGCACGTTATAGTATTTAAGGGTCACGTTAGCGATCAACATACAATGACACCATATAAAAAACATTCAAGTAACATTTACTGACAGAACCCGAGACACTGCAAAGCCTTTCGCTCAAGTCAGGGAATCTGTTTATCAATTGGTCTTCTATTTTAACGGGGCAATTTTCAGTATTACTAACATATTAAAACATAAAATCAATACATAACAAAATAAGAAAAATGGATTATTATAAACCAGTTGCTCTGAGACTAAGACACAGAAAATATCCAGGGAAATCCGTTTATTACTGGGGATTACTTTATACTCTCTTTTGAATTGCTGAATGGTCCTGGATATATAAATTTAGCTATTTTTTCTTTTTTAATTTAATGTTTATTGAACATTTTTCTTATAACATAAGACGCAAACA
The DNA here is from genome assembly GCA_025379985.1 of Phyllomedusa bahiana. Lineage (NCBI taxonomy): Eukaryota > Metazoa > Chordata > Amphibia > Anura > Hylidae > Phyllomedusa > Phyllomedusa bahiana. Next base: position 84,256 of record JAODAL010006202.1, on the reverse strand, counting down.
AAACATAATATCGCAGTCAAATCGCGTAATGAAACAGTGGTTGAGACACGAGCAGTATTGCATGTCCATTGATAGAGAGAAATATACATTTGGTGCAGGAAGCCAATGGAGCTATAAAATTGAAATTTTTACTGCATTGAAAAGAAAGTGGGGAAAAAAAAAAAAAAAAGGGGGGGGGGGAGGGAGAATACCTGTTAGGTCCATCGGGCCACGAGGTAAAAGCAGCAGAATAAGAGAGATACATTACTTAATGAAAAGGGGGAAGTGGTCAACACCAAGGACCAGACCCCATCCAACAAGCCAATCAACCCGATAGGCTTTTAAAAGCCTGAGAGGCCCGATATAGAACCCACGCGCTCCAAGTGTGCAGGAACCTGGTAGCATCCTCGTGAGCGTGTACCATCAGTTCCTCCATCCGATAAAGAAAGGAAACGAAATTCTAAATTCAGCCATTTTTGAGCTTGTTGCTTCCTTAAAGGGGTTTTCTCACCATGCTGTTTCACAGAACCGCGGGCAGCTTCAGACTCTCACTTCTTGGTCAGGATGTGGGTGGTTCTATAGCAGTGATTAGCCTAATACTCTGTATTCCCAACTTATTGCTGTGAAATGACTGCAGATTTCATCTATAGTGCACAAAGTAAACAATCTGCCTTGTTTGTTAGTGATAACACACTTTAGGGTATGTTCACACGATGAGGCAGCCTTTTTTTTTTTTTTACTACAGAACCGCATGGAGCTCCGCGTGCTGTTCTACACTCTCTTGCACATGGTACTCCTGTATGCCAGAGGGCCAACACTTAAAATTTCTTTAGGAAATGAAGTTGAAAAAAAATCCACCAAATGCATTGTATTAAATGGTTGGCACATGGTAATACAATATTACCCAATACACCACTATGGACTCCCCGCTACAGAGGAGCATGAGGCCTAACCAAATGGCTTTACGTTGCTAGGCTATGCCACAATTTGCAGATCAGAGTCTGAAGGCTGGAACCCCCACCAATGACTAGGATGAAGGATCAATGGCACTCTGTGGGGCACTGGAGAACCCTAGGACAAGGCTTCACATGCCTGGCACGTCCCTGTAGTAGAGGGGCCAGATGCTAACAATAGGCCATGATTTTTAAGACTAAAAAACTGCTTTCACTGAAGAATGTTCACCATTTAACCTATCAACGTGGTTGTTCCCCACCGCTCGCAGCCGGTCCAATATGAAAGATGGCAAAGGAGATGGATCACGATGCATAATGTGCACTATTACATGCCGTAAGCATTGGAGCTGACATTTACTATGGAAATTAGTAGCCAAATTAATTATGCCCGGGCCATAAAGGAATAATAGACGTCATGTAAATCAATAATCTTTCACTGAAATTCTTAATCTCTCTGCCTACGGAGATCATTTGCAGCATTCTTTCCCTACTTGAAAATGCTTGTAAGATTAACCATTTCCTGACCATATAGGGTGAAAATATTGTAAGACTAAGGTCCTAATGCTCCTATTAGGAATCAAAACAATTGCCTCTAGGCGTTATCTAGGCTTTAATGTCACAGCAGCGCTGCTAATATATCACTGTCTATTAAAGGGGTTGTCTCATTACAAGGATTGTTTTTATGTTAAAGATCTTGCAAAAACAAGTCACTACAGACTACAGACCTGTTTGATCTCTCATGATGGGCTGCCAGCACTGGTCGCTATAGCTACAGACCTGGCTTTTACTGCAGCCTAGTGGAAGCCAGTGCACATGCCCCTGAATTCAAAGTGAAACCAAGAAAACAGGACTAAGGTAAGATGAATCAATGTAGTGAGACAACCCCTTTAATGGGCTTTTCGGTGCCAACACAGGAAAATAGAGCATTATATGGTGCCTGTGAGCTACCTAGACAGGCAAGGACATCTAGAGATGCACTTAGTAGATGTTACTCATTCTACCTGATGGCACCCATGAGAGGGAAACCCAACAGGCCCTTGTAGGATGCTTGTAAATGGGTTTGTCATTCGAACAACCCCTTTGATTACTCCTTAATCCCCGCAAAATAGAAGCCTTTCAGTAATCCTATTCTAAAAATAAAAAGCCAGACTACCTAGGTCTCCATATTAGGTATACAGGTCTCCATATTAGGTATACCAGAGGAAGACACCTACGTATTCTCAAAAGCTTGCTATTTGTCATCATCTTTTCTGCTAGTATTAATAACTTTGGATTCTCACTTATCCTCTTTTCTAGCGATGGGCTAACACAATTAAAAATATATATTCAGTATTTAAATTGGATACACGGAATTATGCTCTATGCCCGTGGTCTCCATCAGGGGAGCATTAAAAAGGTATCCTAATGGAAGCCGGAAAGACCCCATAGGTATCAAAAGAGCAAACATGGTCCTGCTTGGACTGAATTTATTCTATTTCACTAGCATACAAGACAGAAAAGCACCAGGTAATAGAGCAAAAATAGTCCAAATAGGACTTCGATGGCTCTATTCCATGGGGGTCGCAGCAGCTAAGTCATGGTATTCATCAAGTACCCTTGTGTGAACCACAGATGCAGAGCATAACGCAGTGTGAACCCAGCCTAATTGAAAAAAAAATTATTATTTTTTTTTTTTTGAACGGCATCAGGCGATAGATGCAGCTACATCATAGTATCTGCCAGGGTACCCTAATGGAGCCCACAGGCGTAAAGCATCCTTAAATGGGTTGTATCATTTCAATAAATGGTCTTCAGAATAAAAGGGGAAAGTGAAAACAAGCAACTTTGCAATTGGATGTCATTTGCAAAGCTGTCTTGTTTTCACTGTCTCCCTTATCTTAACTTTCTATAAACACTGTTCCCAAGTGTCGGTCGGATCCCACCTCCTTTCATTTCATTGGCTGACGGCTCTACTAATTTACATTCTGTTCAGCCCCCGGTTGCATTCACGGGAGCGTGCATTCCTGCCTCTCACTCAGAATAAGCGGCTGGTAACATTTCACTCTGCACAGCCAGCAGCTCCACAGTAACCCTGCAGCTGCTTCTACAACCAGAAAACAGCAGAATTGTGCTCGGTACCTTAATGCTCCTGTGTGTAAACAGAGAAGGGAGACAGAACTGTGCTGCTCTGGATGAGTTTATAGAAGACTTGATTCAACTGTAACAAACCTCCAGCTGTGAGAGAGAAGAGATCAATGCTCTGAGTTCATAGAAGACTGTCTAGACTGAATGCAGGGCTTTGGTATATAAACAGCTCTTACAAAATAAGACTGCATAGGGAGAGAAACCACACAGTGACAGAGCGGGGGGGTGGGGAGCACACCGACTCAGGAGCGAGCATGAACAGTGAAGGGGCGGATGTCATGCCCCTTCAGTTAAGAAACACCCAGCTGGGAGGGGAAGAAACACTCCTGGATTTCAGAGCTGAGAAACTGAAAATATAAATGAAACACACGAACTGATGTAGCGATACATCCCCTTTAACCCAGTCTTAGTCCTATTCGATACAGCCAATCTATATGCCATTATAGCCACACCCCTAGCTACTCAGCTTTTACCAGTTTCTGAAAGCCACATTGCCTAGCTATTGCAGTGGCACATTCCTCCTATGTTTCTACAGGAGAGCCATTCAGGTTTCTAGGGAAACACGATTATAATTCTCAGAGCTCCAGATAAGCAGCAAGGTGGCGCAGTGGCTGGCACTATTGCCTTGCAGTGCTCATGTCCTGGGTTCAAATCCAACCATGGACAACATCTGCAAGGAGTTATGTTCTCCCCGTGTTTGCGTGGGTTTCCTGCGCTTACTCCAATTTCCCGACACTCCAAATATATACAGGTAGGTTAATTTAGAATTTAAACTAAATCCTAATGGGCCAGGGACGATTGTGAATGATGACCATCTCTATAGAGTGTTGTGGAATAGAATGGCGCTATATAAGTGAATAAAATAAATCCATACTATCTTCTCAGAAACGGATATCAGTATTATGCAGAAAAAAAAAAAATCAGTATAAATCCATGCAATCTCCTTCAAAACTTTATTTTACCTTGATTGCAATTGTGATGACATAGGTGCCCACCACTGATGCGTTTCGAGCTGGCCACGCTCTTACTCATTTCTTTTTCATAAGGCGAGGGTAAGCGGTAAATTCACTACCTTGTATAACCATAATACATGGCCGATACTTCAATGATGCACCTCGTCCTTGTTGGATAACAATATTCTAGTTTCTATGTCAGCACTGAAATCTAAAATAAACTAAAATGTACAATCCCTTGTAGATTAATTCCAGAGCCTTGGAACGCACTCATTTCTATACAATGGAAAGTCCCCCGTAAATTCACATCAGTACAGATAGGCACTGGACCTGCTCCAATGTTATAAGCTTGTTCTGCTTAAGCCTCTGAAAATGACTTGATGTTGTGGCAGGAGCTTTGTGCGAGGTTTAAAAGCTTTTGTGTTACTCTGCGTCCACAAATTGCAAATCTGTTTATTGCTTTGGCTATCTGCTGGAAGCAAATTCCTCTAAAGGTCCGCGACTACAAGTGTCCTTAAATCATAAGTGGGGCAGGAAAATTCAGCAGTACCTGTTAGAGTGTATGTGATACATTACAGAGGTCTATGTCTATTTGACGCCGTTCTATGTGTACTGTATTTTTGTGTATTGCTTTGTAGCTGTAAGTGCGCCATTTTATCTGCTATTACACAAGGGGCCTCCAATCACTAACCGATTGAAGAGGTTCCAGCTGCTGTGGCCCTTCATGGTCAACTAGTATTACCGCAGCATACAGAAAAGGAATTCTTATTTTTGCAGAAATTAAAGTATCACATAAGATCCACGATCATCAATAGAAGGTTTATCGAACGGGTGTCATCCATAGTGAGAACCACGCTTAGCTGTGGCCAACAAAGGGGTCCGGAATGAAGGCCCCCCTGCATTCTACTGTATCGTTCTTCATGAGAAATATGGACCAGGGTTACTGGAAAGCACCTGGATGTGAACAATACCCCTGCTGGTTCTGTGGCACAGTGTATGGGAGTCTCTGCCAATCAGCAAAACCTAGCAAAGATCTGACTGCACTTCTAACAGAAACAAAGGTTGCAAAAGTGTTCATAACCCTTGACCTGTTACTCATTTATAAATGTTGCAGCCACAAAAATTTACAGTATTTTATTGAGATTTTATGTGACAGACAACACAAAGTAGCAAGTATTTGTGAAATGTGAAAAAAAACAAAAAAAAAATGCTTACTTTTTCAAATCGTTGCAAATTTAAAAAATTGAATAGTGTGGTGTACATATGTATTCAGCCCCCTGTGCTTTGATACCCCTATATAAAATCCATTGTGACCAACTGCTTTTAAAAGTCACATAATTAGTAAATAGAGTAAGTACATCTTCATGGGATTTATTCTCAGTACAACTACAGATGTTTGGGAAGTCCTCAGAGGTTTGTTAGAAAACATTAATGAACCTAACAGCATAATGAAACCAAGGAACACACCACACAGCTCAGGGCTAAAGTTGTGGCAAAGTGTATTGCAGTTTATTGTGGTGTACTCCACAAATCTGGCCTCTATAGATGTGTGGCAAGAATAAAGCCCTTTTTGGAAGCAAGCCATAAAAAAAAAAAAAAAAATTCGATAAGAAAGTTTGCAACAAGCATGTGGAAAAATGTGCTCATGTCAGAGGAGAGCAAACTTTTACTTTTTAGCCTAAATGTCAAAAGTTATGTGTAGAGGAAAGCTAACACTGCACATCACCCTGAAAAACACCATCCCCATCGTGAAGCATGGTGGTAGCAGCATCATACTGTGGTCATGTTTTGTTTGAGCAAGGACTGGGAAGCTGGTCAGAGTGGATTGTAGGATGGATGGAGCTAAACACAGGGCAATCCTGAAGGAAAACCTGGGGCACAGGTTTATCTTCCTCCAGGACAATAACATACAGCCAAAGCTACAATGGATGGGTTTAAATTAAAACATAGTCATGTGTTAAAATGGCCCAGTCAAACTCCAGACCTAAATCCCATTGAGAATCTGTGGCAGGACTTAAAAATTGCTGTTCACAAACGCTCGCCAACCAATCTGACTGAGCTATTTTGCTAAGAAGAATGGGTAAAAATTCCAGCCTCTTGATGTGCAAAGCTGCTAGAGACATCCCCCAACAGACTGCAGCTAAAGGTGGTCCAACAAAAGTATTGACTCAGGACAGCGGAATACACTTTTCAGTTTTGTAATTTGCAAAAATTTATTTACGCTTCACAAATACTTGCTACTCTGCGTTGCTCTCACATAAAATATCAATAAAAATACATTTAAGCTTGTGGCCGTGACAATTAAAAAAGAGAAAAAATTCAAGGAGTAGGAAGATTTACATACACACATCTCGCTACTTTAGCTGGAGAGTTATAATAAATTAATTGACAAGACAGGAATCTGAAAAAAGTTGTAATTAAAAAAAAAAATTTCAGATCTAGCGGCTAAACATGGACTGCTCATCCTTCATGAACAATTGACCTTTAAAAAGGACACAACATTATGGAAAAATAAAATCACATATTAGCAAGCGATATGCAATTGTGGGTTTCTTTACTGGCCGTTTTTTGTTTTGTTTTTTGTTTTTTACCCTACTTGCATTGCTTCTTGGCTGGTCTCTGTGACTTCCCTTCTCTGATAGCACAACATTGAGGTTTGCTTGACTGTTCTCTTCCAGGCCAACTATAGATTGAGAGGTGTAGGTGTTATCAGCAGGACCAGAAAAGTGTGAAACACTCTGGAAACTCCCCCAGTGGAGAAAAGATTAACCAATTATCCTTTCATGTATTGCTCGTCATTGCCCTAAGGCTATGTTCACACGGCTTAACTGCGGGGCGTAATTCCGCCCCGCAATTACGCCGTGTGGAGTGGGGCGGGGCGGGAGCGAGCAGGGGGCCGGCACTTCGCTGGCCCATAGACAGTCATTGCTAGCGGCGCGTATACGGCGCTAGAAAATGTCAATTATCTCCCCCCTCGGCGTATTCGCCGAGCAGGGAGAGGAGACGTAATGCATAGTTCTCTATGAGAACTGTGCATTACCGTAGTTACTGGGACGGATTCAGCCCGTAATTGGCGCACTCCGGCACGTAATTACGGACTGAATTACGTCCCAGAATAAGCCGTGTGAACATGGCCTAACAGTCTAATCTTTATTTAGTCCTGTCCCGAGAATAATAAAGCGAGCATGCTGGTATTACTTACCATTTCTAAAGAGAATACATGCAGGTAAGCAGCAGCTACAATAAACTGAGGTTAGTTTGCTCTGCCATTCAGAAGTTAGCTAGATCTCTTTACTACCATAACGAGGAAAGGACAAGATTTTATATCTAATTTTTAATTGCATAGGACTGCCAAAAGAAAAACAGTTTTCTGGAAATATTGGTTTTAACAAATATACCCTTTTTGATGGAAGTGTCCCTTTAAAGAGGGTGGGACTGTCCTTAGAACTGGCAGTAAGCCTGGGAGGTTCCCACAATGTAGCCTGTATCATCAATGTAATAAATGAAGGTATTACGGTCCTGAGATAACATATCGTCCATATTCCAGTCACTAAAGTAGAGCGTGTTCCTTGACGGACAGGAGGAAATGCATGAAACAGACAATTTGCTGACAGTGAGTCACGTTGTGAGGGATCTTGTCTTGCTCCTTCAATCACTGCTTGAAATTTCATTAGCATAAAATGATTTGACATTTGCCACTGCCAAGTCCAATTAACTTGTATCCATTACAGGATCAAAGGAAGGTCACCGGTATCTTTAAGACTGAGCAGTGACTAAGTATTCAGCCACACGTTTATAGAAAGCACCCATTACCTCCTGCACCGCCAATTGGGGAAGACTGGAGTACAATATAAAAAGAAAAAGGTCTGTCAAGCAAGTACATGAGGATTACAACAACCCACCTTCCTTTATAATGGAATCTAATCAGGGCCAATAGTACCTCTGCATTAAAGGGGTTTTGCCACAAAGTAAAATTGACGTGGGAAACTTGCAAATGAAATGATAAACATTTTCACCATTCATCATTATTAAAAAATTCTGGACCGTTTTTGTTTTAGCTGCTCCTTTAGTGATTCATTGTTTACAGCTCATCTCCAGGGGATACGACCAGGGCTGTGAGCTCCTCCCTCCTGGTCACAGACATCACCTCTCCTCTCAGGCAGCTACTGAGTGTTCAAACCCAGGTGCTGTCACTCTACTCCCGTCCTCTATACTCTTTAGTAATTAGTCAAACAGTGCAAATAAAGAAAGAAGAAATCTCAATGAGGTCTGTGCATTGATGAAGAGAAATAAAAATCCACAGGTTAAGTTCCTGCCGGGATTTGAACCTAGGACCCTTGTGCTGTGAGGCAAAAGCTTTACCTCTCAGCTACTCGCAATGCTTTACTTAAACAGACCTTTGACTAGACAGAGGAAAGGCCTGGTGATTTCATCCTGCTGGGTCACATGATATGCAATTCAAACAAATCACACACCCCCTTCGAGAAACACAGAGCTGGATACAGGAGGTATGAAATGAGATCGTGGCAAAACCCCTTTAAAGGGGGTTCTCTCGCCACAGGCTTTGCAGACATGTATCGGAAATCCTTCAAACAAAAAAGTGTTTAAACCATCAACATATACTGCATATTTTTTTTACATTTCCGTATCAAAAACAATATTTAAAAAAAAAAAAAAAAATACTAAAGTCCTGTATTTTTCACTTTGGTCATGGAGCATAGTGATAGTCTGACACTTCCTGTTCTGTAAAGAAAACTTTTCAGCAGGCTCCTTATTATCAGCACAGGCAGAATTACACTGAAAGGGGACACCAATGTGTATAGATAACACAGGATCATAGGAAAATTACAACTTCCCTTCCTTCTCACAAGCATGCCTTAGAAAACTCTCCTATAATAAGACACTAGGTCCACTCCTTTCACAGCATGTCCTCTAAAACACTTATTAAAATGCAGCTCAGGGCAAGATGGCTGCTCCATATACAGAAATGAGATTATCTATTATCCTATATACTCATATCATATATACTAATATATTTATATATAGATATAATAAATTAAATATAATATTTCATATATATACACACACATACACACACACACTATAATTAAAATCCCTAGAAAGAATAATTAATATGTAACCGTATCTTTTATTAAACAACCAAAAAAAAAAAACAAAAAAGTAAATGGTTCCCTTAAGAGGGGGTATTTCCAGACATTCCCAAATAGTAGAATGTCATGTATGCCAAAGAGTCTCTCAGGGCTGGGGTGTTGAAAGCAATATCAGTTAGAGGTGGCCACGGAAGACACAGCTTCATGAATTCAGCAGTCGACAAGAGTGACCTTTAAAACGTTGTTTTAAGGACAGTATGCAGTTATATTTCGAGGATTGGACTTTTTGGGCTTTAAGGATACAAAGCAAGAACAAAACTCAAGTGCGTGCCTCCAACATTGTTGGCACACCATCCAAAAAAAAAAAACATTGTTTGGGTATGTTCACACCGGCGTTTTGGATCGTTTTAGGATCTTACGATGCATTCAAAAGCGCTGCACAAATCACATCCAAAACTCAGCCAACACGCAGATGCCATTGTACTGGCAGCGTAACACACCCTATGATTTATTAAGGGTTGCTGCGTCCAAACGGTCAGAATTGAACACGACAATTATTGGAACGGCGTCGAAATGACGCCGAAAAACACGTATGGCCAATACTCGTTGAACGCAAACTGCGTTGTTTACTTGAAAGCAATGTAAATCACACTGCACAGTGTTCGATGCATGTTTGGGTCTGTTTAGGGTCCGAAACACGGATCCAAACACGCATCTAAAAACGGATCTGACACGCCGTGTGAACATACCCTTTATCTGCAACAGAGATCCGAGTGGACTCCAAGATCTACATTTTTTTTGTGGAGCGCTTTTTGCCACATATTTGCTCCCCTAAATGGTCAAATCACATTGGCGGGGTTCAAACTGCTAGAAACCCCACAATCTTGAGGTGCATGTATGGTTACTCTCTAGATAAGGAAATAATGGCCACCTTCTACTTGTGTACTAATCTCTATAAAAACAATGCTTGTACTCCCGTTTGAATTACGGCAAATAGAAGGTAAAAGTCCTTGAAGTGATAAGTGCACGATATTTATTGATTGCTTTGAAGTGGTGTATAATATCACCCCCTCCACAAGAGGAAGAGATAATGCGACCATAGCGTCTAGTATGTGAGGGGAGGAAAAACAAAGCTGTGCAATGGTAGACCAAGAGAGCAGTAACCAAAGAGCCGCTAAACTCCACCACCAGCCGACTGAGGCGTTAGCTGCTCATTGGAAGAAAAGCAGTTCCATAATCTAGTCTTACAATGCAAGCTCGCTGCCGCTTTGTGAGGAAACCTATAGGGCCGGGTTTGTCAAACACAATAGGCCGCGGGCGGCCTTGGTTTTCCCGACTCCGCCGCGGCTTAAGCGGCAGGAGGTGCATGCTCAGTGCAATGCTGGTTACAGGAAGAAGGCAGGAGGGGATCGTTTCCTCCTACTTCTCCTTTGTATGTAAAAGCTCTGTGAGCACTGATACATACATCGGCGACGCAGGAGGCGTGAAGCGCCACTTTACTCACGCCCCCTGTAACGCTGGGTCTCCTCTGCCGCCAAGGAGATCCCTGGGAGCTGCGTGACGGCATAAGTGGTGTGACGGCACACCGCTTACACCATACACCTGCTCCAGGACCTGGCAGCGCTGCACGCACAAGGAGGTAAGTAGATTTTTTTTGTTTTATAATCATTAGAAGGGCTATATGGGGCATTACTGACTTACTGGTGTGATTATGGGATAACCCGTAGTATGGTATGGGGGGGGGGCAAGGGGAGTTACAGGTACATGGGGCATCTACATGGTATATGGGGCATCTAAGCTTAAGGGGGCATCTCCCCGGCTCACAGAGGGACTATGTGGGGCATGTACTGGCTTACAGGGGGACTATGTTGGTGCATCTCCCTTTCTATATGGGTGCATGATACCTTGTGCAGGATGCCAAATACTGGCTCAGGGGCAAAAATAACCCCCTTCTTCCTACCCCTCTATCCTATCCCTCCCCTCCTCTTTACTTCTCTTCTCCCATTTTTACTCTTCCCTTCTTTCCTCCCCACCTAACCCTTATCTTAACCTCTTATCTCTTATATCTTTCACCCTTTACACTCTCTACTACACTCTCTCCACTCTCCATCCATCCCTTTATCTCTACCTCTCAGTACTCTCCTACTTTTCTCCCCTCTCTATTTTCCTTTGCTCTCTCTTCCCTCTACTCTACCTCCCCTCATTCTTAAACTCACCTCACTACCTCTTCCTCACCCATATCCACTTTCCCAATTTACCCCTCTCTTCTCCTCTCTCTCAATCCCTCCTCTTCTCTACTCTCCCACCATTACCCTTCTCCCCTTGTCCCTCATTTTCTCCTCCTTACTATCTCTTCCTATCTCCTCCTCCCTCCTCTTTTCTTACCTATCCTCTCCCCCGCTCTATCCCCTCTCTTCTCCTTCTTCCCCCCTCTTCTCCTGTATACTCCACCTCTTCTTTACCTCCCTCCCCTCCCCCTACTCTTCCTCTCCTAATTCCCTTCTCTCCCTCTTGCCTCTCCCTCTCTTCCTCTCTTCACTCCTCTCTCCCCTCCCTCTTCTATCTTTATTATTTTTATAATTAAAAATAAATTTTTTTTTTTCCTCTTACACTCCTCCTTCTTTCTCTTCCCTCATTTCTTCTCCCTCTTTCTTTTTTCAAACCCTCTCTCTCCTTCCTTCTCCTCACTCCCCCTTTCTATCTTTCTTCTTTCTATCTCCCTTTTTCCTATCCTACTCTACTTCACCCCCTCTCCCCTTGCCCCTCACCTCTTCTACTCTCACCTCCCCCGGCTCTCCTTCTTCCATTCTATCCCTCCTCTCTTCTTCCTCTCTCCCTCTTTCTCTCTCTACTCTCTCCTTCTTCCTCTATCCTACCCCTTACCCTACTCTCTCTTTTCTTCTCCTTTCCTCCTTTCTATTACCTTCTTCTCCCCTCCCTTCCCTTCATCCACCTTTCCCTCTTTTCTCCTCTATCTATTTTCTCTCTCATCCCCCTCTCTTCTCTACCTACCTCCTCCTCTACTACTCTCTATTTCTTTCTTCCCCCCTTACTTCTTACTTCCTCTTCTTTTACTCATCCTCTTCTCTCCCTCAGTCACTACCCTTGTCCCCCCCCCTATACCTACTCTCTCTCTTAATCCAACCCTCATTATCACCTCTCCCTCTCTACCCTTCTTTCTCCTCCTCCCCCAACCTCAACTTAACCTCTCTTCCCATACCTAATCCCATACATCTTCCAATTCCCCACTACCATCTCTTCTATCTCTAATTCACCACTTTCTCTTTATCTTCTTGCTCCTCTTCTCACTCCCCCTATTTCCTTACTCTCCCTCTGCACTTATTCTTCCTCATTTCTCCCCACTTTCTCTCTTTCTCTATTCTATCATTTCCCTCTCTCCTTCCCTCCTCCACCCCTCTCTCCTGCCTCCCTCTACCTATCCTATCCCCTCCTCCTCCTCTTTCCCCTCTCTCACTCTCACCTCCCCTTTACCTCTCTCCTCCTCCTCCTCCTTTCTTCCCTTCCCTCATCCTACCTCTCCTCCTCCTTCTACTTCCTATTCATTCTCTTCCTCCCCCCTCTTTTTCCCTTCCCTCTCCTCTCTCTTCTTTCCTCTCTTCTTTCTCCCCTTTTCTACTCCCCCCCTCTCCCCCTACTCCTCCTCTCCTCCTCCTCCCCTCCTCTACTCTCCCTTACCCCTACTACTCCGCCTCCCCCTCTTCCCCTCTTTCCTCTATCCCCTCCCTCCCCCTCCCCCCCCTTCCTTATCCTCTCCCTCCCCCCTCTCCTCCTCTCTCATTCCTCCTCTCTTCTCCTTCCTCCTTTTCCTCTCCCTCTCTTTCCCCCATATCCCCTTCTCACTACCCCACTTCCCTTCCTTCTTTCCTTAAACTATTTTCCCCTCACTCCACCCATCTCTCCTTAACTCCTCCTTTTATTTCCCCCCCATTTATCCCTCTTCCTACTTCTTCCTCTCCCCTCTCTCCCTCCTCCCCTATTCTCCACCCTTCCTTCCCTCACCTACCTTCCCCCCCTTCCCCTCCTCTCCCTTCCCTATCTCCTACTTCTCTTTCCCTCTCCTCTCTTCTCTCTTCTCTTACCCCTCTCTCCTCTCCCTCCTCTTTCTCTTCTCCTATCCCTTCTCATCCATTCCATCTCTCCCCCCTACCTCCTCCTCCTCACCTCTATCACCTTTTCTCTAACCAACTCCTCCTCTCTCCTCTCCTAATATATCTCTACTCCTTCCTTTCCTCCACCCTCCCACTCCACTCTCACCCTCTCCCCACAACTAACCTACCCTCTTTCTCACCAATTCCCAATATCCCTCGTCACACCCTTTCCACCTCCATTCCCTCAACCCACTTACCTCCTACCTACCTTCCTACCACCTCTCCCCTCCTTTATCCTCTCCCTTCCACTATCTCCTAATCACCCAATCCACCCTCCACTACTTCACCAATAACCTCTCACCCTAACAAACTCCAATCATCTCAACCTCACATTATACTACCTCTACTACCCCTAACCTTCCTACCCACCAAATACTATCCACAACCCCAAATACACCACACCACACCTCCACACATAACCTCACACCCACCACACACTACCCCATACTTCCTACTCCTCACACCCTCTCACATCATCTACCCTTCCTCTCCCCCCTCATCTCCCTCCTCTCTATCTTCTTTATTTCCTCTCCCCCTCTTATCTTCTCCCCTCTCTCCCTACTTCCCCCTTTTTCTCCTCTCCTCTTCTCTCCTTCCCCTTTTAATCCTTCCTCCCTCCTTTTCCCATTCTTCTTCTACCTCGTTTTTCTTTCCTCTCCTTTACCAATCCCCCCCTACTTTCTCACTACTCTCCTTGTCTCCTCTCTCTATCTCCTCTTCTTCTTATCTCTACTTCCCTTCTCCTCTCCTACTCCCTTCCTCTCCCTCCCTCTCTCCCTCCTCCCCTCCTCTCTACCCCCTCTTCCTACCTCTACTAATCCCCCTCTCTCTTCTTTCTCTCTCCCTCCTCCTCTCTCCACCCTCTCCCTCCCTCCCTTCCCTCCTTCCTCTCTCTTCTCTCTTCCCTCTATCCCCTCCCCTCCTCTCCTGCCCTCCCTGCTCCCCCCATCTTCCTCCCCCCCCCTCTCCTTCTCTCCCTTATTTACACCTTCCTCCCACTCCTGCATCCATCTCCTCTTCTCTCTATCTCCCTCCGTCCCCTCCCCCCTCGTTCTCCCCCTCTCCTCTCCTCTCCCTCCTCCCTCTACCTCTCTCCTTCCTTGTATCCCCCTCCTCCTCCCCCCCTTACTCCCCTTCCCGACCCCTTCTACTCTCCTCTCTCCCTCTCTCTACTCTTTTCCTCCCACCTCCCCCCCCTCCCTCTCCCTCTCCCTCCCCTCCCCCCCTCCCCCTCCCTTTCCCTCCCTCTCCTTCCTCCTACCCTCCTATTCTCTCTTCTCCCAACTCTCCCCTCTTTCCCTTCTCTCCCTTTCTCCTTCTATCCCTTCTCTTTTTGCTTACTCCCCTCCTCGTATCTTCTCTCTGTATTTCCTTCCCTTACCCTCCTTTCCCTTCCCTTTCTCCTCCTACTCTTTCCCCTCTTCCCTCCCTCTCCCCCCTCCCCTCTTTCTTTCTTCCCTCTTTATCTTCCTATCTCTCTCCCCTTCTTTCTCTCTCTTCTCCTCTTCTCTCTATCTCTCCAGCCATACCCTTATCCTCATCCTTCTCTATTTTCCTCTTTCTCTTCTTCCCTCTCTTCTGTTACTTTCCCTCCTACCCTCAATTCCTCTCATCCTCCTTCTCTGTTTCTCTTCTATCTATTTTTTTTTCACCCTCCCCTTACCTCCTTCTCTCTCCTTCCTCTTCTCCCCCCTCCTCCTCTCCTCCTCATCCTCCCCTCTACCTCTCCCCTTCTCCTCTCCTTCCCCACCTTCTCCTTCCTACTTCAACCCTATCCCCTTCTCTACCCACCTTCTTACTCCTTCTTTCTTCCTCCTTTCCTCTTCTCTCTCACCCTCCTACCTATCCTCCCTTTCTCTCTCTCCCTCCCTGCACCCTCCCCCTACTTCCTTCTTCTCTTTCCCCTCCTCTTTCCCTCCCTTCCTCCTCCCTCCTCTACTCTACCTTCCCTTCTCCTCCCTCCTCCTCTCCTCTTCTCTCTCCTATCTTCTTTCTCTCCCTCCTCTTCCCCCCTCTTTCCTCTCCTTCCCTACCCTATCCTTTACCCCGCCTCCCTCTCCAATTCTCCCTCTCCACTCCTCTCTTCTCCTTCTCTCTCAAGCTCCTTCCCCCCTCCTCTCTTTCTTACTCCTCCTTTCTTACTCCTTCCTTCCTTTTGTTCCTCCTCTATCCTTCTCTTCTTCCTCCTCTTCTTCTTCCTTATCCTCCTCCTCTCTCCTCTGTTTACTCGCCTCTTCCTTTTCTCTTATCCTCCTCCCTCTCTCCTCCTCTCCTCTACTCTTTTCCATCTCTCCTTCCCTTCTTTCTTCCTTTCCTTCCCTATCTCTCACCTCACCCCCCCCCCCAACTCTCCACCTCCCCTCTATTCTCCCTCCCTCCCATCTCTCTCCCTTCTCTCCCTTCTCTACTCCTCCCTCCCTCCTCTCTCTTTTCTGCTTCTCCCTCTCTTACCCCCTCCCCCTCTTCCCCCTCTCCCCCCATCCCTCTTCCTCTTCTCTCTTTTCCCCTCTCCCTCCTCCCCTCTATCTCCCCGTCTCCTTTCTTCCCTCTCTCTCTCTCTCTAACTCCCTACCCTCTCCTTCACCTTCCTCTCTCCCCTACCCCTCCTCCCCCTTCACCCCCCCCCTCCCCTACCTATCCTACCCCCCCCCCCTCTCCCTCCCCCCACCCCTCCCCTCCCCCCCCTCCACGTTCGCCCCTACTGCCTTCTCCATCCTTCCTCCCTCTTCCCCCCCCCCCTGTCTCTCCACCTCTCGCTTCCCAACTCCCCTACCTCCTCTTTCTCCATCCTCCTCCTCCCCTCCGCCCCTACTCTCAACCCCTCCCTCCTATCCTACTTTCTCTTCACTCCCCTCCTCTCCTCCTCCTATCCCTCTCCCCTTCTTCTCCTCTCCCTCCTAACCTCTCTCTTCCCTCCCCTCTCTCTCTTCTCTCCCCCCTCCCCCTCTCTTCTTCTTCCTTGCTTCTCCTACCCTCTCTTACTCCTCTCTCTCTTCTCCCTACTCTTTTCTCCCCCCCCCCTCTCCCCCTTTCCCCCCCCCTCTCTTCCCCTCCTCCACCCCTCTTTCTCCTTATCTCCCATCCTCTCTTACTCCCTCCCTCTCCTATCCCTTCTTCCTTCTCCCCCTCCTCCTTCTCCCCCTTCCTTCTCTCCCCTTCATCTTTTTATCTTCCCCCCCCCGCTCTTCACCCCCCCCTACTCGTTTATCCTCTCCCCTCCCTCCCTCTTCCCCCGTCCTCTCCTCCTACCTCCTTACCCCTCTCATCCCCTCCACCCCCTCCATTTCCTCCCATCTCCGTTCCACCAGCGTACTATCTCCTTTCTCTTTCCTCTCTCGGTCTACTAGACCCCTCTACCTTCGCCTCGTTCCGCAGCTATCGCACTCCGCCTCGTTGCTTTTCACCTCTGCTGCAGATCCCTTACTCCACCATCCCTCCCTCTCTCCTTACTTCCCCTTCTCCCCTCCTCTCCTTCTCTTCTCCTCTCTACCTTCCTTTCTCCCTGAATCCTTTCTTCTCACTCTTCCCCCCTTTTCCCTCCACCTCTCTCCCCTCCCCCTCTCTCCCCCTACCTTTCTCTTCCTCTCCCTTCCTACCTATCCCCATCCAACCCCTCACGTTTCCGTCTTCCCCCCGTGCCATGACCTCCTCTTCTCCCTACCCTTACTCTCCTTCTCTCTCCTTCTCTCCTCTCTTCTTCTCCTCCTCCCCCTCTCCCCTCTCCTTTCTGATCCCTTTCTTCCTGCTCTCCCCCCTGTCCTCCTCCCTCCCTCCCTTCTCTATCCCTCGCTTCTCACCTCTCCTCCTCTCTTTCCCTCTCTCTCCCTCCTACCCTCTCCCCTCTCCCCTTCTTCACTTCCTACTACCCTCTCCCCCCCCTTACCCCCTCCCTCCCTCCCCTCCTCTCCTCCCTCTACTAACTTACTGACTCAAACCTTCTCTTTCCCCCTACTAAAAACCCTCTCTTACCGCCTCACACTCTCCCTTCTCTACTTCCTGTTTCTCCTACTCTTCCCCCACCTTCTCCCCCTTACCCTCCTCTCCTTCCCCCTTCCTTCTCCACTTCCTCCTTATCTCCCTACTTGTTTTCCTCCATTATCCCTTTCCCTCTTCCTCCTTCCCCCCCTAACTCTATCCTTTTTTTTCAACAAACTCCCTTATCTCTCCCCCCCCTTCCCCTCCTACCCCCCCCCCCTCCACCTCTCTTCCCTCTACTCCCTCTCTCAACTCCCCTTTCCACCCCTCCCCTCTCTCTTGCTTCCCCCCCCTCCCCCTTACAAACTTACCCCCCTCTCTCTCCTCCCCTACCTCCCTCCCCCCCTCTCCCTCCTCCTCCCCCTCCTCTCTCCCCTTCTTCCCTCTTCCTCCCCTCCTCTCTTCCTTCTTCCTATCCTACCCCCTTCTCCTCTCTCCCTGCCTCCTCCTCTCTTCCCTTTGTCTACCTCCCCTACCTCTACCCCTCTCCCTCCCTCCTATCGCTCCCTTTGTACCCCTTTTTCTCTCCTTTCACCTTCTCTCCTCGCCTCACTCCTCCCATCTCTCCCCCCCCGCCCCCTCCTACCTTTCCCGCCTCGCCCCCTCTTCTATTCTCTCCTCCCTCCTCTTCTCTCCTCTCCTCCTTCTCTCCTCCCTCCTCTTCTCTCCTCCTCTCCTCTCCCCCTATCTTCCTATCTCCTCTCTCTTCCCTCCCTCCCTCTCTCCCCCTTACCCCACACCTCCATCCTTTCTCTTACCTCTTTTCCTCTCACTCTCTCCCCTCTCCCCTCTTCTCTCTCTCTCCTCTACTCCCCTCATCCTCCGTCTCACCCTCTACCTACTTCCTCCCTCCCCTCCCCTTCCTTTCTTCTCCCCTCTCCCTCTTCCCTCTTCCTCCTCCCCTTCCTTCTTCCCATCCTCCTTCCCCTCCCTCCTCCTTCCCCTCTCCTTTCCCTCTTCCTTACCGTTCTTTTCTACCTCTCCTCTCCTCCCCCCCCCTTCTCCTCTCCCTCCCTATCCCCTCCTCCTTCTTACTCCGCTCTACTCTCTCTCCCCTCCCTCCCTCTCCCACCCCACCAACTTACCCGCACCCAACCTCTTCTCCCCTCCTTCCCTCCCCTCCGTCTCTAACCCTCTCCTACTCCTTCCTTCCCTCTCTTCCTCTCTTCTCTGCCCTCTTTCCTCCTTCTCTTCCTCTTCCTCCTCTACCCCTTCCTTCTTCCTATTTCTCCCCTCTTCTTACCTCTACCCTCTCCTACTACCGCTCCTCCCTCTTCTTTCTTATCCCCCCTCCTCTCCTTCTCCTCCCTCCCCCTCTCCTTCCTACTCTCTATCTTCCTCCCTCCTCTCCTTCTCTCCTCCACCCTCTCTTCTCTCTTCCCACTACTTTCCTCTACTCCCTACTATTAACCTTTCCCCTCCCTCCCTCTTTACTCTCTCCTCCCCCTTCCTCTCTTTCCTCCCTCCCCTTCTCCTTCCTCGCTCTTTTTTTCCCTCCTCCCTCCTATCCATCACCTTTCTCCTCTTTTCTACCCTCTTCTTCTCAAACCCTACTCTTCCCCTCTCCTCCTCTCTTCTTCCTCCTAATCTCCCTCCCTTTCCCCTTCTCCTCTACTCTCTTCTACTCCCCCTCTCTACTTTTCTCCCTCTCTCTACCTCTCCCCCCCCCTCTCCTCCTTCCTTATTCTCTCTATCCTCTACCTCCCTTTCTCCCTTTCTCCTTCCTCCTCTCCCTTTCTCCCACTCTCCTCTCTTACTTCCTCCTTCTATCCTCACTCCACCTCTCCCTTCTACCCCCTTCCCTCTCCCTCCTTACCCTCTCTTCCCACTCTCTCTCCTCCCTCCCTATCTCCCCCCCTCCTACTCCCCTCCTCTTCCCCTTCCTCCCCTATCCCTACATTCTTCTTTTCTCCCTATTCTCACCCCTCCCCCCCTCCTTTCTTCCTCTCTCCCTCTCCATCCCCTTTACTCTTCCCTCCTCCCTCCCGTCATTTCTCCCCTACATTTCCCTCCTCCCCTTCCCCCCTCCTACTTCCTCTCCCTCCACTTCTCTTATCCTCCCCTTTTTCCTAATCCCCCTCCTCTCCGCCTTCACTTCTATTCTTCATCCCCCCCCTTCCTCCCCTTCCCTTTTCCCTATCTTCCTCCCCCTCTCCCCCCTCCTTTTCCTTCCATCTCCCCTTTCCTCACCCTTCTTCCCTCCGCCCCCTCCCATCCTATCCCCTTTTTCCACACTACCCATTTAACCCCATCACCCAATCACCACCCTCCCTCTTACTACTTCTTTTTCATCCTATATCCCTTTCCCCCCTCCTTCATCCCCCTCCCTATCTCCATCCTCTCTACTCCCTCTCACCCTTCCCTACTCCTATCTCTCCCTTACTTCCTCTTTTCCCTCACCTCTTTTCTATTCTATCCTCCTTCTCCCCTTCCCCATCCCCTCTCTTCCTCTCCTCTCTTCCTCACCCTTTCCTTACTTTCTTCCCCCCCCTTCCCTTCCCCTTCTCTCTCTTTATACACTCCTCCACATACCCTCACTCCTCTATCATCCACAACCAAATCCATCCCCCATCACTCATCTACCATTACTATCCTAATTAATCCCACTCACTACCCTCACCCAACCAATAACCCACCCTTCTTCACACCCCATAATTCACACCTATACATCCACACCACACCCCTAACCAATACACACACCCCCCCCTACCCGCCCCCCATACTCCCTTCTCCCTCTCCATCCTCCATTATACTCAATTCCCTCTTACACACCATATACTCCCCACCCTCCCTCCCTCCTCTACTATCCCCCCCCCTCTATCCTCCTACCCCCCCCCATTCTTCATCTCCCCTCCCTCCTCTTATATTATCCTCCCTTCTTCCTCTCCTTCCATCTATCCCCTCCCCTATATCCCCCCCCATATCCTACTTCTCTCTCTCTAACCCCCCCTCTTAGCCCTTCTCTACCCTCTCTTCCTATTTCCTCCCCCCTCTCCCTTTCCTTCCTCTTTCTTTCTCCCTACCCACTACCCCCTTACTCCTCTCTCCCTCCTCTATTTCTCCCCCTCTTCCTTCTTGCCTACCCTGCCCTCTCTCTCTCCCCTTCCTCCCCTTCCCTCTCTGCTCCTCTGCCTTCTCTTCCTACCTCTCCTCCCCTTCTACCCTCTCTCCTTTCCCCCTCCCCTCCCCTTCCCCCCTCCTTCACCCTTCCTTCCCCCTCTTCCCTCTCCTTCTATCTCCTATCCTCTCCCTCTCTTTCCTCCTCTCCCCCCTCTCCGTCGCACTCCCTTCGCTTTCTCTCTATCTCCTTCCCTATCCTACCCTCCTCTTCCTTCTCCCTCACCCTACGCATCAAAAACTCCCCACTCTACCCTTTCCCCTTTTCCCCTCCCCTACCCACCATCCACTAACTCCTGCTTATCTCTTCTGTACATTCTATCCCTCTCCTTCCCTCCCCACCCTCCCCCCTACTCTACCCTCCCACCCCTCTTCCTTTCTCCCCTCCTATCCCCTCTCCTTCCCCTCTTCTCTCCCCACCTACCCCCTTTCAACCCCCCCCCCATTCTTCCCCCCCTCCTCTACCCCTCCCTTTTCCCCTTCTTTACTCCCCCTCCCCTCCTCTTTCCCCCTCTTTTCCTTTTCTTCCTCCTTCCTCTCCTCCTCTCTCTCCAACCTTCCACTCTCTCCCCTCCTCTCCCTCCTTTCTCTCTCCTACTTCCTCTCCCTCTACTCCTCCCGCCCCCTTACTCTTCGCTCACCCTCTTCCTCCTCTCTCCTCCCCCCCTATCCCCCTCCTCCTCCCCTTCTCTCCCTCCTCCCTCTCCCCTCTCCTCCTCTCCCCTTACCCCCTAACTACCCTCTCCTCCCCTCCCCCCCCCCATACTCCCCCAAACCTTTCTCTTCCTCCCCTTCCCTTCATCCTCTTCATCTCCCCTACTTCCTCTCCCTCCCCCTCTTCCTTCCCCTTTTTCCTCCTTTTTACTCTCCTTACCCACTCCCCCGCTTTCCTTCTCCTCTCTCCCTTTTCTTCTTTTACTCTTCCATCTCCGCTCCCATCTCAGTCCCTTCCTCATCCCCCCTACCTCCCCCTCCTCCCTTACTCATCTCTCTTTCATCTCCCTTACTCCCATCTTCCTCCCCCTCCTCCATACCCTCTCTCTCCTTCTTCCCCTCCTCCTCTACCTCTCTCCTCCCCACCGCCCCCCCCCTCCTACTGCTCTTCTCCCCTCTCTTCTCTTCTCTCTTCCTTTACTCTCCTTCCCCCCTCTCCCTTCTCTCCCTATCCTACTCTCTCTCCCTTCCTTCTCTCCCCTACCCTCTCCTATCTCTCTCCCTCCCCCCCTTCCTCTACTCTGCTTCTCTCCCTCTCCCCCTTCCTTCCATTTCTCCTCCTCTTCCCTCTCTCTCTTACTCCAATTTTTAACCCTACCTCTTTCTCCTCTCTCTATCTCCTCCCTCACTCTTCCTCTTACTATTACCCCATCTCCCCTCTCCTCCTCTCTTCTCTTCCCCCTCATCTCCTCCTTCTCTCCTCCTCTTCTTCTCCCCCCTCTCATCTCCCTCCCCTCACCGCCTCAACATCACCCTCTAACCTCTCCCCCTCCCCCTCTCCACATTAATCTCTCTCTGCTCCTTACATCTTATACCCTCTTCCCTCCTCCCGGCATCTCTCACCTCATCTCGTTAACGCCTTCCTCGTGCCCTTTCTCTACCTGTCACTCATCCCCCTCTACACCCATCGACGTACTTTCTCCCGGCCTCGCTTCCGCCCTCTCCTACCGCTCTCTCCGACCCTGCAACCCCCTCACGTCTTACCACTGCCCCCTTCCTTCCCTCTCCTAGCGCATAGACAAACAAACCTCGCGCCGCTCCCCCACGCTACCTCGAAGCGTCACTGTGCCCCCCGTGACTACTGCGCTCTCACACTCCTCCCCCCAGTCACACTCCGTACTCCCCAACTCGGGGAAACTCAACGCACCATCGCCCCTCGTTTCCCCGCTACCACCGACCACTCCTCCGCTCACCGATCTTCCCTTCCTCCTCTCCCTTTCTTACTCTCGCCCCTCCTCCTCCACCTCCCCTCTCCTCTCTCTCCTTCCCCTTCTCTTATCTTTCCCTACTTTCTCTCTCATCCTCCTCTCTTCCTCCTCCCCCTTTCCTCCTCCTCTCCCCCTTCCCTACTCCCTTTCCTCTCTCTCTACTTCCCCCTCCACCTCTCCCCCTCTATCTACCTTCTTCCTCATCCCCCGCTACTCCCTCTCCCTCTACCCCCTTCCATCCCTCCCCTTTCTCTCCTCCCCTCTCTCTACCTTCCTCCATTCTCTCTCTCCCTATATCCCCCCCTCTCATCTCCTCACCCTCCTATCCTCCTCTCATCTCCTTCCCACTCCCGATCCCCATCTTCCTCCCCTCCTCCTCCCTCTACCCTCCCTTTCCCTCTTCCACTCCCCCTCCCCTTCCTTCTTCCTCTCTCCCTCCCCCCCTCTCCTCTCTCTCTCTAAATTCTCTTCTCTCTTCTGCCCCCTCCTTCATTCATCCTCCCTCTTCTCTTCCTCTCCTCTCTTCTAACCTCCTCCCTCTTTCTATCCCCCCCTACCCTCATCCTCTATATTCCTCTACTCCTCCAATCCCTCCCTCTTCTCCTCTTTCTTCTCCTCCCTCCCCTTCCTCTTCTCTCCTCTCTTCTTCCTCCCTTCTCCTCCTCCCTCTCTCTCCCTCCTCCCCTCCCCCCTCCCCCTCCTCCCCTTCTCCTACCACATCCCTATTCCTCTACCTCTCTTCCTCTCCTCTTCCTCCTTTCTCCCACTCCTTACCCTCCTCCTCTTTTCCCCACCTTTCCCCCCCCTCCCCCCTCCCATCCCCTCTCGTCCTTCTCTCCTTCTTCACTCTCCGTTTAGCCTCTCCCCCTACTCCCCCATGCCTTCTCCTCCTACATCCTCCACCCTCGCCCCGCCTCCCTCTCTATCATCCCCTCATTACTCTCCACCACCCTTTCTTTCCCTCCCCCCTTCTTCTCTTTTCCCTCTCTCCCTTCTCCCTTCTACCCTCTTACTCTCTTCCTCTCCGCCCCTCAGTCCTATATCCCTCTCCCTCCCCCTCTCTTCCCCTCTCTCCTCCTCCCCTACTTTTCCTCTCCCCCCATTCCCTACTATCTTATTACCTCCTCCTCTCCCCTCCTTCCTCCTCTCCCTCTTCCCCCCCTACCCTACTCCCCACCTATCTCCTATTCCCCTTCTACTCCCCTCTCTCCTCCTTTCTCTCTCTCACCCCCTCCTCCCCTACCTCTCTCCCCTCTCTTACTCCTTCCTCCTCCCTCAGCCTCCTTACCTTCTCTCTCTTACCATCTTCCTCCCTTTCCCCCTTCTCCTCCTATCCCCTCTCTTTCTCCCCTCTTAACTTTCTCCCTCCTACACTCCCACCCCTCCCCCTCCTCTCCTCTCCCCTCCTATACCTCTTCCTCCTTTTCCTCCTCGCCTATCTCCCTTTCCTCTTCTCTTTTCCTCCCTCTCCTCCTCCCTCCCCCTATCTCCCCCCCCCTCCTCTTCTCCCCTCCCCCTCCTCCCTACCCCCCCCTTCCTTTACCTACCTCTCCCCCTCTCCTCTTGCTCTTCCCCCCTCCCTACTCCTCTCTCTCTCTTTCTCCCTCTATAACCCCTCCCCCTACTCCCTCCCGCTTACCTCTACCCTTCCCCCCGTTCTCACCCCCCTATCCTCTCCCCCTCTCCTCCTTACTCCCCCCCTCCCCCTCCTCTCCTCCTTCCTATCTCCCTACTTTATCCTTCCCTTCTCCCTCCTCTCCTACATCCCTCCTCCTCTTTTAATCTCCCTCTCCTCCCTCCCTCCCTCTCCCCTCTTTCTCTTCATCTCCTCTCCCTCTTCCTCCTTTCCCTTCTATCCCTCTCCTACTCCCTCTCTCTTCTCTCTCTTCCACCCCCCTTCTCTTCCTCTCTCCTCTCTTTACCCTTCCTCTCCATCTCCCTCCCTCCCCTCTCTCTTCCCTACCCTCCCTTCCCTTAACCCCCCCCCTTACCTCTCCTCCCCTCTTCTCTTCCTCCTCTCCTTCCCTCGCTATCCTCTCTCTTCCCTCCCCCATCTCTCTCCCCCCCTCCGCCTCACTATCCCCCCTTCTCACTCCTTCCCTCTCTCTCCCTCTCCCCCCTCCTTCCCCCTCTCTCTCCTCCTCTCCTCCTCTCCCGCCTTCTCCCTACTCTTTTTCTCTCTCTCCCCTCCCCCTTCCCTCTCTCCCTTCCCTTCTTTCCTACTCTTCTCTTCCTCCCACCTCCTCTTCCTCCTCCCTTCCTCCTCCCTTCCTCCTCCCCCTCGTCTGACCCACCCACTTTCCATCCCGCTCCTCCTTCCTCTCTCATCTCCTACCCCTTCCTTCTCTCCCCATAAAACCTCCTTCTCCCTCTTATCTCTCTGCCCTTTCCCTCTCTTCTATTCCTCCCTCCTCTCTCCTTCTCTCTAAACACACTCCGCCCTCTCTCAATCCTCCTCTCTCTCTTTCTCCCCTTTCCCTCACCACTGTCTCCTACCTCTATCCTCTACCCCACCTTCTCCCTTCCTTACCTTACCTCTTCTCCTCCCCCTATCTCTTTCTTCATACTCCGCTTATCCTCCTTTTTCCTTCCTCTGTCCCCCAGCCTTCTATTATCCATCCCCCCTCGCTCCCACATCTCCTCCCCTCTCTCCCTCCCTCTTCTACCCTCTCTTCTCTCTCTCTCTACTCTTCCTCCCTCCCCTCATTCCCGCACTCTTCCGACCGCTCTCTCTTCTCCTTGTTCCTCGCTCCACTCTATCCCCCAGACCAGCCGCCCCTCCTCCTTCGCTTGACTCGCGCGTCCCTCCCACCTCCTTTCTCCTCCCTCTCCACCCCCCCTCTACTCACTTCACCGTCATCTCTACCCCCTTCCCTCCTCCCTCCTTCTCCCCTCCCCTTCCCTACCTCTTATCCTCCCCTCTTTTTTTCTCTCTTCTCCTATCCTCTCCCCTCTCACGCTCCTCTCCCTCCTTCCACTCTCTTTATTCCTCCCTCCTTCTCTCTTTCCTCTCTCTCTTACATACTTCCCCCCTCACTCCCTTCTGTCCATCCCCTCTCCCTCCCCCTCTCTCCTTCCTCTCTCTCTCTCTCCCTCTCCCTCTCCTCCCTCTCCTTCCTTCTCCTCTTTCTCCTTCCTCTACTCTACCCTCACCCTCTCCCTCCCTTCCCTATCTCCTCCCCTCCCCCTCCCCCTACCCCCCCCTACTTCCTCCCCCCCTTCCCCCCCTTATCTTACCTCTTCCTCCTCTACCCCTCCCTCATCTTCCCTCTTCACTAGCCCCCCTACTTCTCCCTTCCCTCCCCCCTCCTCCTCTTCTTTGCCCTTTCCCAACCCTTTCCCCCTCCCTGACTCCTCTCCCTCCCTCCTCTCTCATCCCCCTCCTCTTCTCCCCTCCTTCTCCCCTCCTAACTCCCTCCCCCTCTTCCTCCTCTCTACCCTCCCATCCTCTTCTCTGTTCCCCCCCTCTCCTCTCCTCCCCTCTCCCCCTTTACCTCTTTCTCCTTCCCTCCCCTCTCTCCACCCCTCTCTCCCCCCCCTTCTAACCCCTTCTCCTTCCTCTCTTCTACCCCTCCTTCTCTCTCTCCTTCCCTCCCTCCTCCCCTCCTCTTCCCTCTCCTCCTTCTCCTCCCCCCGCTTCTCTTCCCCCTACTATCTCCTCTTCTCTCCCCTTCCCCCCCTTCTCTTCCCTTCCCTCTCTCTACCTACCTACTTCTCCTCCCCCTCCCCTACTTCCCTCCTCTCTCTCACCCCCTATCACCCCTCCTCCCTCCCCTACCCTCTATCCTTCACTTTCCCCCCCCTCCCTCCCCACCTCCCCTTACACTCTCTCCCTCTCTCCCCTACCTCCTCCCTTCACCTCTGTCCTCTACTACCCTCCTCCTCCCCCCCCTCTCCTATTCCTCCTCTCTCCTCCCCTCCCCTCCTCCCCCTCCACCTCCCCCTCCCCTCCCCCCTCCCTTCCCTTACCTCTCCTCTCTACTCCTCCTCCTACTCCCTTCCTCCCCCTTCCTGTCCCCCTCCTCCTCCCTCTCCACCACCTCCCTTCTCTCTATCTGCTCCCTCTCCCCTCCTTACCTACCCTACCTCCCTCCTCCTCTCCCTTTCCTCCCCTCACTCCCTTCTCTCTATCCCCCTCTCATTCTCTTATCCTCTCCCCTTCCCTCCTTTTCTCTCTTTCCCCCTCCTTCCCTCTCTTTCTCTCCCTCTTCCCCTCCCCTACCCCCTCTTCTTCATTTACCCCTCCTTCTCTTATCATCCCTCCCCTCTCTACTCCCTCTCTCCCCTCCTCCTCCTTCCTCCATCTCCTCTTTCCCTCTCTCTTTTCCCTACCTCCTTTCTCCCCTTCTTTCCCTTCTTCTCCCTCCCTTCCCCTCCCCACCCTCTCTCTTACCTCCCTACTCTCTACCTATACCCCCTCTCTCCCCTCCCGCCTCCTCTTCTACTCCTCTCTCTTCCCCTTCCTCTCCCTCTCAACTCATCCTTCCCCTCTCTCCCCCTCCCTCTCTCTTCTCCCCCCTCTTCATCTCCCTCTCTTACTCCCCTTCCTCCCCTCTCCCTTCCTCACCTCTTTCACCCCTCTCCTCTTTCTACTGTCGTCCTTCTCTCATCTCTCTTTCCCCTCTTCTTCCCTCCCCCTCTCTCTTTTCCTTCCTCTCCTTCTATCTCCTCCCCTCTCCTCCCTTTCCCCCACCTCCTCCCCTCCCTCTCCATCCCTACTCTTCTCACCCTCTTCCATCCCATCTCCTACCCCCTTCCTCTCCCTTCCTTCTCCAACCTCCTCCCCTCTCTACCCCCCCACTCTCCCTCTCCTACCTCCTCCCCCCTACCCACTCTCCCCTCCCTACGTTCCCCCCCCTCTACCCCTCTCCTCCCCTTTCCCCGTCCTCCCCCTCTTTCTATCCTTCTAACCCCCTCATCTACAGCACTCTCTATCTTCTTCTCTCTTTCCTTCCTCTCTCTCCCTCCACCCCTCCCCTGCCCACCACCTCTCCTCCTCTTCCCTACCCTACCCGTCCCTACCCTTACTCCACACCTTCTCGTCACATCCTCTCATCTCTCCCCCCACACTCCCGTTGCCACGCACCTAACCCTCCCGTCTCTCCGTCCCCTATACCCTTCTGGCCCACTCTCCTTCCCTTCATCACTTCCCTTCCATCTCCTCTCCTCCCGCCCCTTCCATCTCACGCCCTCTCTCCCACTCAGTTTCTCCCCCCTCTCGTCATATCCTCCTCCCTCGCTGACCTCGTTCTATCCCTCTCTTCCCTCCTCTACCCCTTTATACCCTCCTCCTCCCCTCTTCCTGCCTCCCTCTCCTCCCCTTCTCCTCCACCCCTTCCTATCTCCGCTCACCTCTAATCCTACCTCCCCCCCCCTCTTTACAATAACCTCTTCTCCTTTCTCCTCTCCCCCCCTCTAAAAACCCCTCCTTCCCCCTACTCCTCCTTCTCCTCTCTCCCCTCCCTTTCTCTTTTCTCTTCCCTTCTTATCTCTCTAACCCCCTCCTTCTCCTCTCCCCCTACACCTCTTCTCTCTATCCCCCTTTCTCCTCTTTCCTTCTCCTACCCCATTCTACTTCTCTCCCCCCCTGTGTCTCCTCCATCCTAAAAACCTCTCCCCCCCCCCTTCCTCCTTCTCTCAACTCCCTATCTCCTGTCTTCTCCCCTTCCTCCTCCCTCCCCTACCTTACCCCTCTCCCACTTTCTCGCCTCCTCCCTCCTCCCTCTCCCCCATCTCTCCTATCTCTCTCCCACCACTCTTCTTCTCTCTCATCCCTTCTCTCTCCAGCTACCCCTTCTTTCCCCTCTCCTCTCTCTCCCCTCTCCCCGCCCCTGCCTCCCCCCTACCCCTCCCACCGTCATTCCTCCCCCCCTCCTCTCTTACACCCTCCCCTCCCCCCCTTGTCCCTCTGACGCTCCGGTCTGCCCCCCCCCCAGCGTCTCAACTCTCTCACTTCCCCTCTATCTTCCTACTCTACACACCCCTACCTCCCTCTCTCCTCTCTTCCCTATCTCTCTACCTATTCTCTCCCTATCTCCCTTTCCTCTCATCCTTCCCCTCTCCTTTCTCTCCTCCCTCCCTCCTCCCACCCCCTACTACCCTCGCACCCCTATCGCCTACTCCCTCCCCTTATGTGCATCCCACCACTATGACTCCCTCCTTCCCCCCTCCTTTCCTCGTCCCATTCCCTCTTCTCCCTCATTACCCACTACCTCCCTCCTCTACCTTTCTCTCCTCTTCCCCCTTCATCCCCCTGCCTACACTCTACCCCCCACAAACCTCTCCTCCCTCTACTTTATCCTATCGCCCCTCCCCCTTCCCTCAACTATTCTCTACTTATTCCCTTACGTACCCTTTCCCACCTTAAACCTACCAATCCTACTTTCACCCTCTCACTCCTCCTATTCCACCCCTCTCACCCTATCCCTTCATCCCCCAATACTCTAACCCATATCACCTCCATCCAACCACATATAACCCAACCACCCCCCCCCCCCCTCCCCAACCCCCACCCTCCCCCTCACCACTCCTCCCAACTCTCTCTCTCTCTCGACCCCTCCCACCATCCCTCCCCACTCTACTTCATCCCCTCCCCTCTATCCCTATCCGCTCTGCATCCACCCCCCCTCTCACCTCCCTCTCCACCTACTACCATACCCTCCCCTCTACACCTCATATCATAAAACCATCCACCCCATAACACCACCCCCACTAATCCAAACAACATCTTACACTCCCATTCACAATCTCCCATCAACCACCCCTCCCCACCACCCCACCCCACACTCCAACACCACCACACCACCCGCCCACACCCACCACACCCACACCACTCTCCCAATCCTTTACCACCAGCCTACATCCTCCCTCCACTCCTCCCCCCATCTACCAATCCCAACTTCCTATTCCTCCCTCCTCCTATCAAACCCTCACTATACCCACTCCCTCCACCCACACATTCCCAATCCACCTTCTACATCCCTCCCCCTCCCCCCTACTCCCTCTTCTCATCTACATCTCCTAATTCCATCAAAACCACCACTCCTAATCCCATATCCCCTCTTCACAACTCTTACCCCCCCACCCACACACCCCTCCAACACACACCCCCCCCACTCTTCTTCAAAGCCCCCCCCCACTCCCCTCCCCCTCCCCTTTCCCCTCCACCCCTCTACCCTCCCCCACTTCCTTACCACTCCACCTATTTCCCCCCTACTTCTTTCTTCTTTCCCCTTCTTCCTCCCTCCATCCCTTGCAACTCTCCCTCTTCTTTCTCCACTCCCCCTCCCCCCTCTACTCCCCTCTCCCCTTTCCTCTTCTCCTTCCCCTCTTCTCTTCCCCTCTCCTCCTCTAATCTCCCTCTTTATTCCTCTCTCTCCTCTCACCTTCTTTTACCCCTCCCCCTCCTCTACACCCTCTTCCTTCACTTCACTTTCCTCTTTCCCTCCCTCTCACTCTCTACCTCCTCTTCCCTACTCCCCCCCTTACTCCCCCCCCCTCCTCCCCCATCACTATCCTCTTCCTCCCCCCCCCCTTCTCCCCCTCCTTCCTCCTCTCCCCTCCCCCCCCCCACCTCTGTTTTTTTTTTCCTTCTCTTCCCCTCCCCCCCTTCATCTCCTCTCTTCCTCCCTTCCTCTCTTCTCCTCCTCTCCTATCCCTCTCCTCCCCTCCTCCTCCCTCCCTCCCCTCTTCTCTCCTCCTCTTTCTCTCTTCCCTCCCCTCCTCCCCCTCCTCTCTCCTCTCCTCCTCTCTCTCCCCCCCCCTTCACTCCTTCCCTCTACCTCTTCTTACTCCCACTTCTACCCTCTACCCCCTCTTCCCCACATTCTCCCCCTCCTATCCCTGCACCCCTACTCTCTACTCTCTCTCTCCTTCCCATCCATATCTACCTACATGGGCGATATAATCTGTCATCTACAGTGGGCTTTATACCCCTTCTCTACCTACAAGAGTGCATATGTACCATCTAACTATGGGGGGGGGGGGGGGGAGGAGCATATATTTCTTCTTATGGCACTCAAAGGGCTATTTCTAATAGCTATACTGTACAATTGTAACAGTTAAGGTTGCGTTCCATTTACACAGTTCTACCTTATGTCGGCCTTTAGTCCTTTTTACTAAGGTGGGCTGATGTGGCCCGGTGGGGGAAAAGAGGTTTGACACCCTGTATATAGGGATACCGCTTACAACCAGCTGTGATTACTGTCTGGAAAAATTAAGAGGGGACACTGCAAAATTTTTCAGTTTCTAGATTTTTCTCTTTAATGGTAAATTTAGGAGATAATGTACATTGGTAATTATATAAACTACTGACAACAGGTCTCCGAAATTCAAAGCAAAAAATTCTGTATTTATTTGCAGTAAAGGAGAAATCTTCAAAATAAAAAAGAAGCAGTGCTGTCAGACCTCAAATAATGCAAAGAAAAAAGTTCATAATTTCTTTAGAAACAATAAGACTAATGTTTAAGTAGGAAGAGTTCAGAAATCAATATTTGGTGGAAAAACCCATGATTTTTTTCATTCAAATTCCTTCTGACCTATTCTTAGCACTGTTTTGCATCCAGCTTGTCTATTGCAAGAGGATTGTGAAGACCACAGCAGTGTTTTTTTATTTCCTTCATTAAATACGATTTGGTTCAGGGGATCACCTCATCAGAAGCACATTAAAGAGAACCTGTCACATAGGTTAAGCCCCCTGGCTAAAGACAGAACAAGCTAGTGTCAGACCTGCTGTTTCCAGCGCTGTGTCCCTTATTCTGTAAGATGCGGTAGTTTTAGAGCATTTACCCCTAAACCTGCAGTTTTCAGCCAAAAAGAGTATTCGAAAATAAAGAGTCAGTTTTTCAAACCCCCCCACCCGAGGTTTAGCCCCCCCCTACTCAAATGATAAAATATTACTTTGAATAGGTAGAAACATGTGAAAACCCGTCAGGGGGGGGTAGCTTTGGTGGGCGGGGCTAACACCCGCTCATGAATAAGATTTTAGGCTCGTTCACAGGCTTATTTTGCCGCGGATTGGACCGTACTGCCCCCGGATTTGCGCCAGACGGCGCCAATCCCTCCCGGGAAATCATTACGGTAATCCACTGCCCCATAGAGAACTGTGGATTCCGTTGCTCCCCTCCGCTCGGCAAATTTCCTGGGGGGGAGAAACTGACATGCATTATCCAGCCCCAATCGCGCCTGGAAAAATCAAGTCTATGGGGCCCGGGGGGCGGCGCCCCGCGCGCTCGGCCCGCCCCCGTTCCCCTTTTTAACGGCGGATTTGTGAGCCGGATTGCGGGGTCACAATCGTCGGGATAACCGTGTGAACAAGCCTTAAGGGTAATGCTCTAAAACTACAGCATCTTACAGAATAAGGGGCACAGTGCTGGGAACAGCAGGTCTTTCACTAGGTTGTGCTGCCCTCAGTCAGGGGGGCATAACCTATGTGACAGAATCCCTTTAAGTAGAATGAGGGGGACTTTGGTTGGAATTCAACTGACACTGGAATGGAATGGCATCAGACATGTAGAGATGGTGATTTTTAGAAAACTGTGCAGTGGTCTCTTAATTTTTTCCAGAGCTGTATATGTTCCATACACCATCACACTTTGCAAGGTACGGGGTCCTGCTGTACCTCATTACAAAAAATTTTTTTTATAAATGCGACTTTTTAAAAAAAAAAATTTACAATACCGAAAAAGGAGCAACGCCGCTAAAATCAAGGTGTGCACACACACTTCTACCCATTTACTGTGGCGGGGCCATAGACAGCAATTGAGTAAATATAGACTTATGTGGAATACATTTGCTCTATTCCTCACGTGCCAGACACACAAGTGTGACCAGGCTGTTGTGACTGGCATATAAAACATGTATGTATGCGTTACATCTATCAGTCAGTATGCTGGGAAAAACTGTATACAGATATCTGCAATGGAGCCGAGAATGAGGTGTTAAAGCACAATTATTCCAATAGTCTGGTACCGTAGGAAGACACCACATAGCGGTACATAGAGGGCGTCATGTATGAACGGGGCTGTGCCAGAAATCTGGCGTATTTTCAGCCCAACATCAACAACAGGCGCAGCCCCGTTCGCAATAGTAAAAGCCTCCCGTATGCCAATATCAGAAGCCTTACAGAGCGCCCGCGGCACTTTGTAATGCGCCTGATTTCGGGGGGCGTGCGGGAGGCGGAGGCACTAGAACCGTACAAAGCTACACATTTATAGCTTCGTTACGGCAATTTTAGGCGCATCACTTCTGGAACAGGTAAACAACTTTCAAAGTGGTATACCTGAGCCAAAAATGTCATATTAGTGCTAGAATGTGCCCGATTTATGACCCGCTGTAGAGCAGGTTCATGAATCAAGCGCATTCTATACTAATATTATGTGCATGAAGTTTGGCATTTAAACGCCAAAATTCATACATGCCGCCCAGAGGGCCCATGACTCAGCACACTATTTTGCATCCTGTGCTATAGCCACATAGATCTTTAAGGTGCTGTTAGTTTGGGTGATCGGACCTGCAACTGGGCCGAGATATGCAGTCATAAAACAGGAAAAAACCATATCTGTTCTAGCTCATGTGATACTGGTCTGCCCATTAGTAATCGACTATTAGGAGCGCTCCTGCTGCCAATGATGATAATGTGAGGCAATTGTTCTCTTTACTACTAGAACATACTCGTATAGGTTTACTACAGGTAAATTTCCAAAATGACAGTGGTATACCTCACTTTGGAACCTGTATACTTACACATAAACATTCATCCATTCCATCTATGAAGCCAACATTAATAATGTATAACGGGTCTACAATACCACCTGTATGCTGAGGACACCCAACTTTACATCCATATCCTCCTCCTTCAGCCTTCTAAAACTAAATGTGGAAAAAATGAATTAATCATCCCCCCCCCCCCCCCATCATCCAACCCTATCCCCCCTAACTGAGATATCTATCGAAGACAATGGCTCTGCACATTCACCAGTCCCGCACGTCTGCTGCCTTGGGCTAACTTTTGACTCCTTCCGATCCTTCAAGTCGCACATCCAAGCCATTACCTCTGCCTGCCGCCTCCACCTGAAAATATTTCACAAATCTACTCATTTCTTAAAATTTGATACTATAAAACTACCAGTCCATGCCCTTGTCATCTCCCGCCTAGACTACTGCAACATCCTTCTCGGCGGACTCCCACTTAGCACCCTCGCTCCCCTCCAATCCATCCTAAACTCCACTGCCAATCTTATCCACCTCTCTGCTTGCTACTCCTTTGCCAATCCCTTCACTGGCTACTCACTGCCCAGTGAATTCAGTTCAAGTTACTAACCATGACCTCTCCCCTCCATACGTCTCTGCCTTAAAGGGGTTGTGCCACAATTTCATTTAATACGTCCTGCATCCAGCTCTGTGTGCTCAGAAGGGGGCGTGTGTGATTTGCTTGAATTGCATATCATGTGACCCAACAGGAGGACATCACCAGGCCTTTCCTCTCTCTAGTCAAAGGAAGGTCTGTTTATGTATAGAACTGTAAGTAGCTACATTGTAGCTCATAGGTAAAACGTTTGCCTCCAGGCACAAGGGTCCTCAGTTCAAATCCCTGCAGGAACCAAACCTGTGGAATTTTTTTCTCTTTATCAATGCACAGACCTCATTGAGGTTTATTTTTTTATTTTTTTTATTTGCACTGTTTGACTTATTATTAAGGAGTACAGAGGATGGGAGTAGAAAGACAGAACCTGGGGTTTGAACACTCAGTAGCTGCCTGAGAGGAGGGTGATGCTGAGCATGTGCGCCAGGGGGAAGCTTCGCCCGGTGTATCCCCGGAGGAGTGTAAAAATGGTTCACTAAAGGAGCAGCTAAGCAAAAACGGTCCAGAAATTTTTAAAAATAAAAAAATTTTTCTTTTTTAAATTTACAAACTTCCCCACGTTTTTTTACTTTGTGGCAAAAAACCCCTTTAATTCCAGGTTTTCCCCCTAAAAGGCCTTTCTTCTTGCTCTTTTGTCTTTCCTCCCCATAACCAGACTTCTCCGTGCTTCCCAAAATGGGGAACTCACTGCCCAAAAACCAGCAGACTCGGTTCTTTTAAAAACAACCTTAAACCCATTCTTTCAGGATTGCTATAACTACATTAATCCCAAAGATGTTCCCCCCTCCCTTGTTCTCTTTCCTTCTCTTTGTAGTATTACAATGGGCAGTCTTGTGGGCAGGGTCCGTCTTTCTGTACCGTTGTTTTTCCCTTTAGTTTTGCCTTGTACTTCTGGTTTATGTTTGTAAAACCCCCAAAAAATGTACAGGCCCGGGAATTTTTGGAGCTTTAAAATAAAAATGATACACAGCCAGTCTATGAAACTGATCTACCGTCAATTCTATCATAGAAGTGTCCTTTGGAAAAAAAAAAAGGGTAACTGTGTTAATACTATGAGGAAATTTTGTTTTTTTAACAAATAGAATATACTTAGGAAAGTTTTCCAAATGACAGTGGGTTCCCCTTTGGGATGTCGGTCCAGTTCCTGTGTATATACACACATAAATCAGACTTTTAAAATGCATACGTGACAAAGAGTCGGTATTGACCCCACTTTACAGCATTTAAAGGGAACATGTCGCCAATTTTTTTTTTTTTTATTTTTTAAATAAAGCCCCGACCATTTTTTTTTCGTAAATTTTTTTTTCCCTGATTGTGATTTTTCTATTCGGCTTTTAAATTTTGTTGGGGGGAAAAGCTTTCTTGCTTGCACTGTTTTAAACAGCAGTCAGGAGAAAAATTTTCCCAAGCAGCTTTAAAGGCCCAAATGGGATTTTTAAAAAGTTTCGGGCCCAAGATTGTTTGGGAAATTTTTCCCACTGTGAGGGGGGGGAGCTGGGGACTCTCCTTTGGTGGAATGGTGGTTTCTTGTTTTCTGTAAAACAAGGTTTTCCCTTTTCCAGGGGGGACCCTGTTTTTACTGATAATGACAATGTGAAAAGTCTCTAAACAGAACAGGAGTTTTCGGGAGGGATTTTAAAGGTTTTGGGGCCCAAAAGTGAAAACTGACCCCCTTAAAGGGAAAAATTTTTAAAAAAAAAATATTAAAAATGATTTTTAAATTTTTTTAAAAAACAACCCAAAAAATCCTAAAAAAATGTTTTTTAACAAAAAATTTGGGAAAAAACCCTTTAAGTCTTTTTTGGGATTCCCCCAAAATTCCCTTTAAGCACTTTTCACGCAAAAGCAAAATTTTTAAAAAAAAAAAAAAAAAAAAAAAATTCCTTTCTTTTAAAATTAAACCCCATAAATTTATTCTGGCCTAATACCCTAAGGCTATGTTAAAGGGCCCTTGGGGAAAAAAAAAAAACCAAAATCCAAAAAAAGTCAAAAAAACTGAGATTTTTGTCCACTGTCGGGTAAAAAAGCTGCTGATAAAAAACTTGTTTTTTTGGGCCACGTTTTGATTTTTTGCAAAAACCCCAAACCCATTATTTTGAATGGTTTTTCTGAAAAAAACATCCAGCGTTTTAGATAGACCCCAAATAGTAAGTTTTCCCCCCGTGTGGGTTTTTTTGCAACAGGGTTTTCCAAAAAAGGCCCCAGGAAAAAAAAAATTTGGGGAAAAACAACGAACGTTTTTACTATAAAAAGTGTATGGGGATTTTCCCCAGTTTTTTTTATAAAAGGGAAAATTGGGGGAAAAAAAAAAAACGTTTTTTTTGGCCACTAAAGGGAATACCCTTTAAAAACAGACCCAAATTTCTGATGTTTTAAATGGGGGGAGGGGGGGGGGGGGCCAAAAATTTTTCCTAAGAGGACAAAAGGGTTTAAAAAAGGTTTTAATGCAAAAACGGGGTATGTAAAAAAAAAGGGTTTGAGATAGTAAGCCGCCAATTCAAGAAGATAAAAAAAGTAGGTGTGGGTCAAAAGGAGGAATAAAAAGTATTTAATAACTTTTCCAGCATATCCTTAAAAAAACCCGAAAAAGTAATAGTAAAAAGGGAATTTGGGAAAATTGGGCTTTTTGGGCCCATGGGGGTGAAAAAAAAATGTTGTTGGCTGTGACCATGCATTTGTTTAAACCCAAAAAACGTTTTAAAATTTATTACACAGGCAGCCCCGACTTCCATCTGTCCCTTTTTCAAAGGGACTTATGGGGAAATTTTGGCACTTGTTTTTCCCAATGTTAAACATCTGTTAAAGCTGTGGAATGCCAAGGGTTCCAACCCTTTGGCCCACAGCAGGGAGGTGAATTTTTAAAGGGGGCGAGACAGAAAAAAAATTTTAAAAACTTCGCTGCAAAAAAAAAAAAAAAAAAAAAAAAAAAAACAAAAAATACCAAAAACAAAAAAAAAAAAAAAAAAAACCTTTTGTGCGGGGGAGTTTTTAATATTATTCCCGCCTTAAACCCAAATTCAATTTAAAACAATCCTTTACCCAAACCCGTTCAAAACCCCGGGCCCTCCCTGTTTTATACATTTTTTTGTTTTTTGGGGTTTTGTTTGTTTTTTTACGTTGTCTTTTAAAAAACTTTTTTAAATTGGAAATACCCCTAAAATAAACACTAAAAACCCCCCAAAAATTAATCTATCAATCACCAAAATTTGCCAAGAAAAAGGGTTTTGTCTAAAACCCCTCATTTTCCCCCCCCCCCCAAGCCCCTTTAAAAGGGGGTTTGGAACCCCATTGTAAATTTCCCCTGGGTTGGGTTCAATGGTGTTTAAGGGTAAACTTTTAAATTAAAGTAGCCGCACTTTAGAGAAGTGAACCCCCCCCCCCTTTTTTCCTATGGAAAGACACCCTGCCAGGCAAAAATGTTTTTTTTCCCCAGGGCTTTCCCCCATCCCCCCCCAACACCACCACTGGGAATAAAAAAAAAAAAAAAAAAAAAACAAAAAAAAACCAAAAAGCGAGGGAAAAAAAAAAAAAAAAAAAATTAAACCTAACAATTTTTTTTAAACCCCGGTTTCGGGAGGGGGTTTTTGCACTAAAAATGCCAAAAAAAAAAGAAAAACCCATTTTAAAAAACTGTTTGGGCCGAAAACAGAGTGCTTACAGGAATACATTATAGCCCCAGAGTCATTTGGGTGTGTACAAGGGCCCATGTAGGGGGGGCCCGTTTTTATTTTTTTTATAAAAAGCCCTTTTAAAATTTAAAACCAAAAAACTGCATCATTAAAAAAATTTCCCCCTTAAAAAAAAATGCCATAGTTTTTGCCCCTTGGGTGGGCAGCCCCAAAGTAGTGCCCAAAATTCGTTTCCTCCCTTGTGTCCTTTTTTCTGTAAGATGGCCCCAGTTTTAGGCTTTTTAATCATAAAAACCCTTAAATTCATGGGGCGGGTTTTAGCCCCGCCCCAAAAAGCTAGCCCCCCCCAATGAAGTTTTTCGCCTTTTACCTATTAAAAAATGGGTTTTAAATTCAGTTGGGGGTGGGGGGGGCAAAAAAAAAACGGGCCCTCTGTTTTGCCCCTTTTGGCGGGAAAACTGCGATTTGAGAAATTAAATAAAACAAAAAACTGCCCCCATTTAAAGAAAAAAGGGGGCCAGCGCTGGAAAAAAAGGGGGTTGACCCTACTTGTTCGGTCTCAGCGGGGGGGGAAAAAAACTATGGACGGGTTTCCCCTTTAAAAAGGGTTTACCAAAAAAGGCATTTCTTGCCGGGGTTTGCCCCTCTTAGCTTTCAGTTTTTCAAAAAGGGGAAGGTATGATTTTTTTGGCATGTATATTTTGAAACCCCAAGCGGGCCGGGGGGCCCATCACAAAGGGGCCTTTTTCCCCCCAACTAGGTAAACCTAGTAAAACCCAAAGGTTATGGAAGAGCTTTTAAAGAAGCTACAAATTTTAGCCGAGGGGTTTTAGGCCCATTTCCCTTTAAATAGGGGATGTGGTTAAAATCCCAAAAAAAACCCAAACATGTTTTTTTTTTTTTCCTAAATGTACAGAACTGTGGGGGTTTTTTTTTTAAAATTTATTTGCACGTTTGGGACAAATTACTAAAGGATTAAAAGAGGGAGGAATAGAAGAAGCATTGGGGTTCAATACCCACTCAGCAGCGAGTGTGAGTGATTACTAAGCAGGTAATAGGCTGACAGTAGCTGCCTGAGCAGAGAGGTGATGTCACTGGTCATATCCCCTAGAGACAAGCTGTAAACTATGGTAGAAGCTGAAAAAGAAATGGTACAGATTTTGTAATAATGATGAATGGTGAAAATGTTTATTATGTAATTTGCAAACTTCTTTGTAGTAGAACTCCTGGGTCTCTCTGCTCTTCTGTTTACTTTGTTCCTCTTCTTAAAAATGAGGATGCAATCATTGCAGTCTCGAATTAGTGATGGAAGGAGAGGCATGTGACTGCTGCAGCCAATCAGTGGCTGCAAGAATGACTTCCCCCATTCAGAAGAACAAGATAAATAGAAGACCAAGTAGACCCAGCGCTGGAACCTTCTCCCAAGTCCTCCTTTCCGGGGGCAGATGGGGAAGAAGGATACCTTTGCTCCTTGCAGGTAAGCCAAATGGTCTTAGGGTAGTGGAGAAAGCTCCCTAGGCTCAGTGCGTCACCACACCTTCTGCAGCTCTTATCGGTGTATAGTACAATCCTCTTTCTTCATACCCGAGTAGACATGTGAGGAACCAGTGAGGTAGCACTAAACATCTCGGGTGATGAGGACAAATTTATAACTGAAGTAAATATTAGTCTACAGATAGTAACCAGGCCTTGTGTGCTTTCCATAGTGAAGGCAATGGCTCCTAGGAGACCAGCAGGGATACGACTGTGCTCAAAAACAGGATTTCTCCACAGGGTGTACATGTAAGGTTCCCTTTAAATACTTCCTGCAAGCTTTATTTTTTGCATTTGAGATGCATTTAAAAAATGCACGCTGCCAAAGCGCTCCCCATTGTAATTAAAGGGGTGTTCCCACCATAGGTCTAGAGGCAAATTGTTAGGATATACCATCAAAGTCCGATAGGTGCAGTTCCCTCCTCTGGTTCCTGCACCCATCTCGGGAATGGGCCTTTGAAAGTTACAGAGCAGAATGAAGAGCCATTCACACTTGTACACGACTCTCCATCCTGTTCTATGGGAGTTCCCAGTACAGCTGAATACAGCGCTCCCCTGTGCTCGGATCTCCCATAGAACGGAATGGAGAGCTGTGCACAAGAGCGGCCCGTGGTGGGTGCATGTTCCAGAGGTTTAACAGCATGCGTTTTTTGATGCTTTTCTTTTTTTTTTTTAATTCATCTCAAGTGCTAAAAAAAAAAAAGCAATCTGTGAACTCCGCCTAAACCTTTTGCTGAGGTGCTTTTAGAATCTTATCACAGACATGCACTTTCCATTACCTTCTATAGACGAGACCAACTGTGAGCACTACGGTGATCAGAATGTGACACAGAAGAACCTTGAGGGTCTGGGTCTTATGGCCATGGATGTGACTATATGCACAGCAGCCTGCTTTTAACAGCATTTAGAGAGATGCTTTACAGCAGCTTCGTGCACATAGGAGCCTGTGGACTGGATAAGTCCCATTGACTTCTATAGGAGAATTTTCTAGTCATGCTCTGGAACCTGGGAAGACGTCAGTGTGCAGGGAGGGGGAGAGGGCGAACTGTGACTATTTGTGATTGTGAATGGTGGATTCTGTGTTATCTATACACATTGGTGTCTCCTTTCAGTGTAACCCTGCTTGTACTGATAATGAGCAGACTGCTGAAAATCTCTCTCTACAGAACAGAAAGTGTTAGACCATTATTAGACCTAGTGGCCAAAGTGAAAACTGCAGGACTTAAAGGGGTTGTCTCACTACATTGATTCATCTCACCTCAGTTGTTTTTTTGGTTTCATTTTGAATTCAGGGGCATGTTTACTGGCTTCTTCTGCGCTGCAGTAGAAGCCGGTCTGTAGCTATAGCACTCAGTGCTGGCAGCCTATCAGGAGAGATTGAATAGGTCTGTAGCTATAGTGACCTGAGGAGCTGATGCAGCTCATACAAGAGGGGATATCTCAGAATAGGTAGGACACTGTTAATGGACATATATTGCAAAGTGATTTGTTTTAGCAAGATCTTTAACATAAAAGCAGCAATCCTTGTAGTGAGACAACCCCTTTAAGAACTATAAAAAAATATTTAAAGTGATATGAAAAATTAAAGAAAAGAAATTCTTAAAAAAAAAACCCGAGTTAAACAATAAAGTCATTTTTGATGACACATTGCCTTTAAAGAAGGCCTACCAATTTGTCTTTGTGCTCCATGCGATATAACAATCCTGGAGCATCTTTTCTTAGAACTCTGTGTTGTGCTGGTCCTCTGTTATCCCTGCTAGAAATGTATTATGGAAGGAGTCAAATGGGTGTGACCATTCCAGTTTTCAAAGGGTGTGCCCCTGCACACACTGACAGTCAGCAATGATTGGACAAGATCAGACTGTTCAGGGAAATACCCCCATTGGTAACACCCAGTTGACAGATTGGTAAAAAGTTTCTAGGAATTCCAGCAGAGAAACAGCACAACCCAGAGATATAAGCAAAGGGGCTGCAGAATTGTTATTTTTAGGGGAACACTAGTATTAACTAGAAGAGACATGTCAAGAATGACCACAGATCCTCTTTAAAGCGGCGGTCTCATAACCTCATCTGTACGACCAATTATTAGGGCTTCAAGCTGTCATAGAGGGAGTCCCACCCCAGGAATTAGATCGGAGAGGAACTCTATCAGCAAAGGACCTGACCTGTCATGAATGCTACATTCCTGGTTGTCTAACCACTGATCGTCACAAAGACTAATAAATCCAGATTTCTACTACCCTGTTTCCCCGAAGATAAGACAGTGTCTTATATTAAGTTTTGCTCCTAAAGACGAGCTAAGACTTATTTTCAGGGGATGTTTTTTTTTTTCTTTGAACAATAATTCACATTTATTGTTGAACAAAACATCAACATGTATTAATATACTGTAGTGATTTCATCACAAACATCAGCATAAGCAGCCAAACTCTGAATTTCATGTCTTATTTTCTGGG
Organism: Phyllomedusa bahiana; assembly: GCA_025379985.1. NCBI lineage: Eukaryota > Metazoa > Chordata > Amphibia > Anura > Hylidae > Phyllomedusa > Phyllomedusa bahiana. The sequence continues at coordinate 42,973 of JAODAL010006202.1, read as the reverse complement.
AAACAGGGTAGGAGCAGAATTGCTTATTAAAAGGGAAGTATATTCTGAAACAGGTCAAAACTGGATGTAGAACAGGTAAGAGAACAGAGCTCTATGTGATGAGCGACTACCACTTAATTACATTGATGGATAAATGTATTTGTCCACAGTAATCAGCTAGCCGCAGCAGGAATATTAGATCTCCCTAGCTCCTGTTATATGTAGGGTCAAGAATAGCTATAAGAGGGTCAACTAACCCGTGAAGTAGGCAGCTTGTGCTAGACTATGAATGACCAGGGCCGCTATCATCGGTATAATAGGGTTTATAGTTACCAGGACGCTATAGTTGTTGTTTAAAGGGGTATGCCTACCACCACAACAATTAGCTTTAAACATGTAGACAAGGGTAAAGAAGGAATATTACCAAATACATTGCTCTTCTGATTTTGCTTCCCTTCTGAGTTAGAGCAGTTGTTATCTCTTGCTTGTGTACATAAGCTTCCCTTGCTACCAACCATCTCTCTCTCTGCCCTAACAGGCTCCAGAATCCTGGCTGGGATAAGCTGTGTCTTATCAGCAGCACAAGAGCTGGTTTACTCAAACTTTAACCCTTTAGAGCTCTGGAGCTCTATTCCCTGCTGTTAAAACCCCTCTATCAACAATGTCCCTTTAAAAGGCGCAGCTAAGATTAGCAGAGCTAATATGCCAATCACTGCTGTAGACCCACCCACCGCTTGAACAGAAAGAGGGAGCCTGAAGCTGGCTGTGAAATTGCACGTTGAGAACACCAACCTCTGCACGCTGAGGCTTTTATCCGTCAACAGCCATGAAACACAACCAGCAAGAGCTCATATTACTAAATGGTAATCAGGTAATTGCAGGCTCAGTGAGGAAAGGTCACCACCTGTGATAAAGACATCCAATTATACACTTACCAAGTCATTATCTACCCCCCGGGTTGAAGCTGGTCTCTGACAACCGCATGAGGATGCAACCATGCTGCCATGTGGTGGTCAATAGGGCACATACAGGGGTGTTAGGGTATGTTCACACAGTGTTTAGCCATGCTTTGCACTGGGTGCACAATGTAGCGAGGCAGATTTACATTTAGATTTTGAGAGAAGTGACATACACAAAATGCAATCGTACAGTCACCATCACCTGAACGATGACGTTGATTTTACTTGTACATCCTTTATGCTATATTTTCGGGGCATATTTCTGCCCTGAATTACGTGTGAAGACACCCTTAGGCCATGTTCACACGGCTTAAAATTGGACGTATTTCAGTCCGTAATTACGCGCCGGAGTGCGCAATTTACGGCTGGAATCCGTCCCAGTCATTACGGTAATCCACCGTTCTAATAGAGAAACTATGGATTACGTTTCCTCTCCCTGCTCGGCGAATCCGCCGCGGGGGGAGATAAGTGACGTGAATTACTAGCGGCTTATACGCGCCGCTGGTAATGAAAGTCTATGGGCCGGCGAGGTGCCGGCCCCCCGCCCCCGGCCACACGGCGTAATTGCGGGGCGGAATTACGCCCTGCATTTAAGCCGTGTGAACGTAGCCGAAGGCTACGTTCACACGGGTTATTCCCGGCGTCATTGCGGGACAGATTTCGCCCGCAATTACGTCGTGTGCGCTGGAGCGTTGGGACGGCAGCCCGCCGGCCCCATAGACATTCATTACTAGCAGCACGTATACGCCGTGATAATTGACATGTCACTTTCTCCCTGCATTTCGCGAGCAAAGAGAGGAGACGTAATCCATAGTCCTCTATGAGAACCGTGGATTACCGTAATGACTGGGACGTATTCCAGCCCGTAATTCGCACAGTACGGCGCGCAATACGGGCTGAAATCCGTCCCAAAATAAGTCGTGTGAACATTGCCTTAGGCTATGTTCACACGGGTTAACTGCGGGGCGTAATTACGCCGTGTGGCCGGGGGCGGGAGCGGGGGGGCGGCACCTCGCCGGCCCATAGACTATCATTACTAGCGGCGCGTATACGCCGCTAGAAAGTGACATGTAGAGAAAAGAAACAAAGGGGAGGGAAGATGGCGCTCTATAGTGAAGATACGTCTGGAAGTGAATAAAAAGCAGACAAATATCGGTAATCCTCTCACCTGCAGGTGTTGTGCTGGTATTTTAGAGGCACAACGCTCATAAGAATTTGGTTGGCTATATTAAGCCACAAGGACAGCAGCCGCGTGGTCCAAACCCCTGTAGAATAATCCTCGGGGAACAATAATATAGAAAAAAAATAGAACCGGGCGCTCGTCCACAAACGAATTCCTCGTGCAGGCAGTGGTGTAGATATAAGAGATTTATTTAAATAAGAATAAAATGCATAACGCGTTTCGTGTCATAAAGACACTTCCTCAGATGCTGGGTTATTACACACGGTACAAGGGAAACAATACCTTGTTTTATATACTTGGTAACACGAGCATGTGATTGGTGTTTCCTATTCAGACCAATCACCTTTATTGGTTAAATGGAATGGGTATCAGAGTTGGGAAAACCTTATATTAGTAACACTCTATAATAAGCCTATAATGGAGAGAGACTAAGCCATAGTTCTCTATGGAGCAGCAGTGGCATTACTGTAATGGATTGGGCGTTTTAGCCCTAATACGGGACCGAAATTATCCGATTTAAGCCGTGTGAACATGACCTAAGAGTACAGATCAGGTGCAGATTTCTTGCAGATTTTGCTGGAGACGGCAAACTCCACAGGACAGGTTTATCTGCAGATTTTAGGTTAACGCTCACAGGAGGATTTGCTTTCGAAATTTTCCGCAGAAGATCTGCATCGGGCAATGCAAATTTTGGAGTCAATGAGGAAAATCCACAGTAATTCCACAATAAAAGTCGTCATGTCATGGATAAAACTCCACCTCATGGGTCATTTTCCCCCTGGGACATTTCCGCCAGCTGTGCATGTAGAACCCTAGCCACATAACTAATACTGTAATCCGCTGCGCATTTTCCAAAAGCAAATCTGCAGCAAATCCATTTTGTGTACATTCACCCTTTGCTGCAGATTTGTCTACATTGGTTTCAATGGAAGGAGGCAAAGAAAACTGCAGATCAGCCCCAAGTGACCTTTTCTCACACAGCCAAATAACAAATCCCTTTCTGCAACATTGAAAAATCGCCCCTTTTACCCATGACAGCAAAGAGGGATGTGGGCGCAGACAGCCTATCACAGCCCTTATAGACCCACCAAGCCAGCTCACAACACATGACTTCCTGGCATTGGCAATGCAGGATTCTGGAAAAGCTGAGTGATGGCTACAATTTGTATGCTGGATATCACTTAAAACTGATAAAAGGGGTGTTCTCTTCTTGAGCCCAATTCTCCATTCTGTTCTATGAGAGTTTCAAGTACAGAAAAACATGGCTCACCTGTACTTGGCGTTCCCTTAGAACAGAATGGAGAGTCGTGCGGAGGCCCAACTGGTTCTCCATTTCTGAGTTGACAATTTCGGAAGCCTGTTCCCAAGGCAGGTGTGGGCCCCACACCCATCCGACCTATCCTAGCGATATGTTATCATAGTGCATGGTGGGAGCACCCCTTTAAGATAGTGTTAAAGGAGTTTTGCCACGATCTAATGTTGACGTGGGACCCTGCAAAATAGGTATTTAATCACTTTTCTAAATATATGTGAATAAAAAAAAAAAAGTGTAGCCTATGATAGCTGCAGCCTTGCTTAGATGCCTTTAGTTTCCTGACTGTTTACATTAGCTATGACCAGGAGCTGATCTGGCAGTGCTTGCGTTGTTTGCACTTCTCATAAAATCTGCAAATTTGGGGGCCTTTAAATTACTTATATCTCACTGGGGAGCAAAATAAGGGAAGGAACCCTGAGAATTTTAAATAAGCATATAGCTTGTGTGCACAATACAGTTCTCCCCTGTGGATTAGCAAAACAATGTTTGCTCAACTACAGAGACTGAGTATCAAGAACGTGCATGGGAGGTGGAGCGATGACATCACAGAGGAGGTACTTGTTTTTTTAAATACAGAAACACAACGCCCCTTTTCAAGGCTCAAGAGGGGAGTATCAGCCTGTTAGGTAAGGAACTCACTTCTTGGCAAAACCCCTTTAAAGTATACTATGCAGCTCGGCTTCCCAAATTGTGGAGTAATACGTGACCTGCAGCCGGCGCACAGGGGGTTTTGGGAATGTCCCTATATGTAACACCCAAACCAAGGTAATGTTCGGCACCAGGTGATTCATCAGGGTCTTAGGCTTGACGTAGATTTTAAAATGAAAGATTTTCCACACAACATCCCAAATGAGCTTAGTGAGGAGTCTGAAGCAGATCCACACTCACCGGGTCACACTCACTTCACAGCAGTTTAATGTGGATTTGACTGAGCTTCCCATTGGCTTGGAGGGGAAAAATCACTTCTTTTTTTGGAAAATTCTTACTAGAAATTGAAAAAAGTAGAGCACCCAAGGTACCCCCCGGGCAGTGCCCCAGAGTGTGATGCCATCAGGTCCTGCAGGCTTACGGATGTCACACTCGGACCTCCTGCAGTTCATCAGGGATAGATCACCACGGCTTCTATGCTGCTCTAACCCAGAAGGCGAGGGCAGCATCTGTGGATGGGAGAGAGTCCCCCAAATCCTGGCCAAGTGAGAGCAAACATCCTTCCACCATACACTGTGTAAGGCCTCTGGGACGCAGATCAGACCTACACCGGGTTTAGGGGACACAGCGCCTCCTATCTGCACATTCTGGCTGTAGTAATTGCCAGTCTCCTGCCAGGGATCCAGCTCCTAGGACTGGTGCCCATGTGTCTGTATCCGCCATAGTATTAATGGGTATACAGCGCCTGACAAGCTGGGAGGGTGCGCGTGTTAGTACAGTGGTGCCAGACCTTACTAAAGACATGTGCGCAGAACTGCAAGACAGTGCCCGGTACCCCCATCTCCCTGTACAGAGGTACTTCCTTCCTAGTGCCCATCTCCCCATGCAGCAGTACCCGGCTCTGCGCCCATCTCCCTGTATAGCGTCATCCGGCTCTATGCCCATCTTCCTGTATAGCAGTGCCTGACTGTACCCATCATCTTCCCATAGAGCGGTGCCCAGCTCCACTTTAGGGGGGCCCCAGCCCCGGGGCCCATCCCCCCCGTAAGCATGCCCGGGCTCTATCCCATCTCCCCCCATATGGTCCCCCGGCCTGCCCCCCACCCCCGATAGCGATCCCTCTCTCCAATAGTGATCCCCCGGCCTGTGCACATCTCCACATAGAGCGGTGCCCATCTCCCCGTACAGCGGTGCCTGACTGTGCCCATTTCCCCGTATGGCGGGCCCAGCTCTGTGTCCAGCTCCCTGTATAGCGGCGCCCCTCTGTGTCCAGCTCCCCGTATGGTGGTGCCCGGCTCTTTTCCCAGCTCCCCGTATAGCAGTGCCCAGCTCTGCGCCTATTTCCCCGTATAGTGGTGCCCAGCTCCCCCTATAGTGGTGCCCAGTTCCCCTAAGTGGTCCCAGCTCCCCTATATGGTGCCCGCCCCCCCTATAAACGGGCCCGGCTCCCCCTATAGCGGTGCCGGCCCCTGCGCCCATCTCCCCTATAGGGGTTGCCCGGTCTGTGCCATCCCCCCTATAGCGGTGCCCGCCTCTGTGCCCCATCCTCCTAATGGTGCCCGGCTCTGCCCATCTCCTGTATGTGGTACCCGGCTCTTGTGCCCATCTTCTGTATAGTGGTGCCCATTTTCCCCTGGTGCCCGCTCTCCCATATAGTGGTGCCCGGCTCTGTGCCCATCTCCCCGTATAGAGGTGCCCGGCTCTGTGCCCATCTCCCCGTATAGAGGTGCCCAGCTTTGCGCCCATCTCCCCTATAGGTGCCGGTGTGCCCATCTCCCCGTATAGAGTGTGCCCGGCTCTGTGCCCATCTCCCTATAGAGTGCCCAGTTTTGCCCCATCTCCCCCGTATAGCTGGTGCCTGATTTGTGCCATCTCCCTGTATAGGGGTGCCCAGCTCTGTGTCCAGCTCCCTGTATAGCGGCACCCAGCTCTGTGCTCATCTCTCCATATGGCAGCGCCCAGCTCTGTGTCCAGCTCCCCGTATGGTGGTGCCCGGCTCTTTTCCCAGCTCCCCGTATAGCAGTGCCCAGCTCTGCGCCTATTTCCCCGTATAGTGGTGCCCATCTCTGTGCCCATCTCCCCGTATAGTGGTGCCCAGCTCTGTGCCCATCTCCCTATAGCGGTGCCCGGCTCTGCGCCCCATCTCCCCTATAGTGGTGCCCGGCTCTGTGCCAATCTCCCTCTATAGTGGTGCCCGGCTCTGTGCCCCTCTCCCAGTATAGTGGTGCCCGGCTCTGTGCCCATCTCCCACTATAGTGGAGCCCGGCTCTGAGCCCCTCTCCCGCTATACAGGTGCCCGGCTCTGTGCCCATCTCCCCCTATAGCGGTGCCCGGCTCTGTGCCCATCTCCCCCTATAGTGGTGCCCGGCTCTGTGCCCATCTCCCCCGATAGTGGTGCCCGTCTCTGTGCCCATCTCCCCCGATAGTGGTGCCCGTCTCTGTGCCCATCTCCCACTATAGTGGTGCCCGGCTCTCTGCCCATCTCCCTGTATAGTGGTGCCCAGCTCTGTGCCCCTCTCCCCCTATAGTGGTGCCCGGCTCTGTGCCCCTCTCCCCTATACACTGATCACTTTGGCTCCCTCATCCTTCCAGCTGCACAGGTGCCAGGTATACTGGTGGGCAGATGTCCTGCACGCACACTGGCAGCTGTAGTTAGCGGTGTTCACACGGAGGCGGCTGTGCTCGCTTCTGTCACTACTTCTGACGAGCACATTCCGGCTCCATCCATTGTATAAGCAGAGGCTGCAGTTTGCTATGTACAGCTGTAGAAAGTCCAGACGCATCACGGCCCGGGCTCGCCAAGCAGTAGACACGTCAGCAGCCCTCGTCTCTGCCCCAGAGGCTGTGCTGCGCCCCCCGCACCCCGCGCACCGCTCCCCGGTCCTGGCTGCCCCGCTCCCCGCCACTCACCTTCCTTTCCTGTCAAGAGACTGTGAACAGATGCCACAGACCGAGTGCGCATGCGTAGCGCCCTGTACTCAGGCACCGGAGGCAAAGTTCCAACTCCGACAAAAGCGCAGAGAGCAGATACTTTTCTATAGAGGACGTCACCGTGATACGTCAGCGAACCCAGAGCCGCCCCTCAGCTGTACATGCTGCAGAGAACTCCCCAAACTGCGCCCGCCGCTGCCCGGGCGGCGGCTACAGGGGCCCTGTGCGTAATGATATAGCCCCGGGCAGCAGTGTAAGCCACAAACACCAATGACTTATTACGAAGTGAAGTTCCTGCAAACTAACATTCACTGGACTAGATAGTGCTGGATTATCAGAAGTTCTGGATTACCGGACCCCTATAGAAGTGTTCTTGTAGAATACGGGGCTGGTTTATGAATGTGTTTGTGCTGAGATCTTGTAACATGCATCACAATTTGCATAAATTAGAGGAGAGGCGTGGCTGTGCATGAAGGGGCGTGGCGGTGCATAAAGGAGTATGCAGGGGCGTGGCTGTGCATAAAGAAGTATGTGGGGCGTGGCTGTGCATGAAGGGGCGTGGCTGTGCATAAAGGAGTATGCAGGGGCGTGGCTGTGCATAAAGGGGTATGCAGGGGCGTGGCTGTGCATAAAGGAGTATGTGGGCGTGGCTGGGCATGAAGGCGTATGCAGGGGCGTGGCTGTGCTTGAAGGAGTGTGTGGGGCGTGGCTGTGCTTGAAGGAGTATGTGGGGCATGGCTGTGCATGAAGGGGCGTGGCTGTGCGTGAAGGAGTGTGTGGGGCGTGGCTATGCTTGAAGGAGTATGTGGGGCATGGCTGTGCATGAAGGGGCATGGCTGTGCTTGCAGGAGTATGTGGGGCATGGCTGTGCATGAAGGGGCGTGGCTGTGCTTGAAGGAGTGTGTGGGGCGTGGCTATGCTTGAAGGAGTATGTGGGGCATGGCTGTGCATGAAGGGGCATGGCTGTGCTTGAAGGAGTATGTGGGGCATGGCTGTGCATGAAGGGGCGTGGCTGTGCATAAAGGAGTATTCAGGGGCGTGGCTGTGCATAAGGAGTATGCAGGGGCGTGGGCTGTGGGCATGGGGAAGAGGGGCGTGGCTGTGCGTAAAGGAGTATGCAGGGGCGTGGCTGTGCATGAAGGGGCATGGCTGTGCGTGAAGGAGTATGCAGGGGCGTGGCTGTGCGTGAAGGAGTATGCAGGGGCGTGGCTGTGCATGGAGTATGAAGGGGCGTGGCTGTGCGTGAAGGAGTATGCAGGGGCGTGGCTGTGCATGAAGGGACGTGGCTGTGCGTAAAGGAGTATTCAGGGGCGTGGCTGTGCATGAAGGGGCGTGGCTGTGCATGAAGGAGTATTCAGGGGCGTGGCTGTGCATGAAGGAGTATGCAGGGGCGTGGCTGTGCATGAAGGGACGTGGCTGTGCGTAAAGGAGTATTCAGGGGCGTGGCTGTGCATGAAGGGGCGTGGCTGTGCATGAAGGAGTATGCAGTGGCATGACTGTGCAGGAAGGGGCGTGGCTGTGCGAGTATAAAGGGGAGTATGCAGGGGCTGGTGACTGTGCAGGAAGGGGCGTGGTGTGTATGAAGGAGTATGCAGGGGCATGACTGTGCAGGAAGGGGCGTGGCTGTGTATGAAGGAGTATGCAGGGGCATGACTGTGCAGGAAGGGGCGTGGGTGTGTATGACGGAGTACGCTGGGGCATGACTGCAGGAAGGGGCGTGGCTGTGCAGGAAGGAGTATGCAGAGGCGTGGCTGTTCAGGAAGGAGCGTGGATGAGCATGAAGGGGTGTGGCAGAGTATGGAGGGGCGTGGCGGTGCATAAAGGGGCGTGACTTGATTGCAACAAAATATGCCACATTGGCACAGAGTATACCAACCAACTCGTAGTTTAAAATGTTAGATGAGTCTACTGATGCGCCAAGTTCATGGCATGTGAGCCCTGGGCATACACGAGTGCGAGTGGGTAAATATACCATACTCTGCTGGGTGCAAGAAGTCGTGGGTGCTGTGAGGCGGAGGGCGGCCAGTGGTGTGTACACTGACCCATAACCCAGGGAACAACAAAGAAAGGCCATTCCTGCAGCTATATAGTGTATATATGTATATACACACACACATACACTACACATAAAAAGTTATGGATATTTGGCTCTCAGTTGAAATTTTAGGATGAACAAAATTTCTTGAACTTCACACTCTAAGCTCAGTGGTCACTTCCATCTGAGAGCATCCTGCTTGAAGCCTGACAATGGCGAAGTACTGTTGATCAATTGTAAGGTGTTGTCTTGGTCTCATGATGTCAGAATGTGAACAGCATGATGAGGAGGACTGTTTAAATACCAATTCAAATTGATCCCCTAAATTTATTGGGCGATTCAGGGATACCTGTTGTGAAATTTGCCATTAAGCTCCTTGTTAGAGACCAGCAAGCTGTGCAAAAAGTGATGAAACGTGCCTGGAGTTGAGTGACATTAATTATCCGGCTCCAACGGGCATTGGTTACAATGAAGCAGTCACCACTGCAGGGCTGTGGAGTCGGAGTCGGTGGCTATTTTGCAGGAGTCGTCATAAAAGGGACGGCCCCCGACTCCCAAAATATATAATAAGTTGGTCCAGTTAGTTCGATGCAAAGAGGAAGAGGAAGTGGGTCCGGGCACTGCTACTGCTCCCATATCTTCAGCCTTATCACATGAGGAGTGTAATTGATGACATGGAGCAGGCAAAGCCCTGCCCCAGGGGACAAGATTCTGCTCCCATGGCAAACAGATTTCAGCAGCATTTTTCACCTGTTTTCAAAGAAGTAGAAGAATTCAACCATTCATCAAAAGTGACTGTGGCTGAGGCAATTCCTTTATATCCTGACATTGTTAGAGATGTTGCCCCTGTGGTCACCGCTTTGCCCCCAACCCAAGTTAGTGTGGAGAGGCCGTTCTCTAGCCTGGAAATAATGAGATGAGATGTGAGGTCATGTATGCAGGATCTGATGGAGGCGATACTATTTCTCAGAACAAATTCAGAGACTCCACAAATGTTCCTGCAGTGTTTTGCATATTTACAATTTTTGGGGGTTCTAATGTCATGTCCAATAAATATGCTTTACACTGACAAGCAAAAGGGTAACAATGGTTTGAATTTGTGAATTTCAGGCTCTATATCTCTCCATCCACTACAGCTTTGAGGCTACTGTAATTTTATATACAGTCATCTTACATCTTATACATAAATTTGAGTTACAAGTATTTAGCATCTGCTTAGTTCTGCAGATTCTTTCCTGTAACTGCATTGTTACTGTTCTGCTACTAAAAATCAGAATATTAATTTTTATTATTTTGTTAGTATTTGGGAAATCCACCTTTGGTTTTCAATACTGCCTGAATCCTTCTGGGCTCTGAATCAGATTCAAGCACATCTTGACCAAAATCTGATCCCAGGTCTCTTCCACACATTCCCAATATTGGTGCAGACTGGACTTGGATACAAATACAGCTTTTTCTTCAACTCTACACACAAGTGTTCAAAAGATCAAAACATTGTTACCCTTTTGCTTGTCAGTGTCTGTTCTAGCTAAATAGCTTGATTATTGTATCATAAGGTGATAAACAGCCTGATGTTACCATTTTACTACAGTAAAGTTATCACTTAAACATGTGCCGTGTATGAGGGAGTCGAGGTTTGGAAAATTGAGGAATCGGAGTCGTGGCTTTGGCTTGCCGACTCCACAGCCCTGGTCACCAGTGTGTGATGTAGCCATCAGCTGCGGGAGACTCGCCAACGCTTCCAGGACTCCCCTTTTTCCAGGAGTCTCCTAAAGGTTGGCAAATAAGCCTTTTATTCTATTTTTGTTAAGTTGGTTAAGCAAAGAATGTAATTCTGGCATGGCTTTTATTGTGTTTTTTTTTTTGTTTTTTTTTTAAAGAGGGGGATGTGTGTTCCCCGTACGGGTTAGATATTATGATAATTTTATAGTCTGGATCGTTAGAGGCACAACAAAATCTATGATGTGAAATCTATTTGATTTTATTGGTAAATGGGTTTTATGTTTGTTTTTATTGATTTAATTCTTTATATGTTCATTTTCTTTAACTGTGTGTTTACTCTCCCTCCACACTGTGGGACTAGATTACTATACGTGATCACTTGAACAATTGAAAACAAATGGCTGTATTGCTGAGCAGTTTCCCGGTGACAGGCAAGGTAAGGACTGCAAGTAGTGGATCCACTGAATCACCGCAGGTAGTGATGTAAGCCGCAATAGGGAGTGGAGTCTATGTGTATTTTCACACGGTGTATTGCGGTGCGTATAGTATGTGCCACAATATGCCAGGTGCCTTGGAACCACCCGCTGATCAGCGCGTATTTCCAAAGCCCGGGGCGGGGGCGGGGGGGCGCAGCCTGCTGCCTCCATTGACATGCATTGTTCGTGGCCCTTAATCGCCGCAAACAATTGACATGTCAATTCTCCTCCCGATCGTATTGTACACACAGGGAACAATGCGTAATCCATAGCTCTCTAAGGCTATGTTCACACGGCTTAAATTGGTCTGCATTTCGCCATGTATTTAGAAGACTACTGCGCTCTAATATGAGCGAAATGTGCCCCAGTCATTACGGTAATCCACAGTTCACATAGAGAACTATGGATCGCGCCGCCTCTCCCCGGGCGTACAATACAATCATATTGACATGTCATTTATTCGCACCGCGGATAATGACGGTCTATGGGGCCAGCGGACTGCCGCCCTCTCCCCCTCCCCCATGTCCCGCAGGAGTACCCATGTATAAAGTGAAATACGCAGCGAAATGCGTGCCCAAATAAGCCATGTGAACATACCGTGCGGAGCCGCTGGTCTTCACCAGAGCCCACCGCAAGGCAGGATGGACTTGTTGCGGCAGACAACCCCTAGGTCGCTATCCCTAGTGCAACTAGGCTGCAGTGGCAGCCGAGGTGTAATGCAGTACCAAATCACAGAGAAGGCTCGTAGTCAGGGATAGACAGGAAGGTCTGGAAAGGCAGCAAGGATCAGAGGCAAGGGATGGAGGCAAGGAAGTCTGTTCAGATCACTTGTCTGAACACCGATACTTGTTTTACATTGAAAGCAATGTAATCACACTGCACATTGTTAGATGCGTGTTTGGGTCTGTTTAGGGTTTGAAACACGGATCCAAAAACACATCTAAAAACAGATCCAAAATCCTGTCCCAACACGGAGTCAACACGTCGGGTGAACATACCCTTATGGTCAGGGAACCAGGTAATAATAGAAACCTGTGCAGTGAGAGCACATAAAATATCTCACGACTAGAGTAAAATCTGTTGACCTACTGTATTTGTATAGAAAAAGTCTTCATTTAACCTTCCCTTCATGTTGAAAGTTAATCTTTGTAGTGAGAAACCCCCTTTAAAGAACAGCGAGCTCCAAGAGGTAGTCAGATAGTTAAATGGTAGTTATGTGCTTGTCCGACACCTTGGCAATTTCCCTCCATGGTTCTGAATGGTTCGAGGTAGCGCAGTATTTTCAGCTGATACTGTGCTCTGGGTGTTAATGCCTTATGGATCGAGTCAAGTTTAGTGCTTGTGAGCAAATCTATATTCGACATGGTAAACGGTAATAGATTCAGGCCACGCACACAGATATTGTAACTTTATCAAATAAATTCATCATATTAAAAGTCGGTGGTCTCCAATCTGTGACTTTAACCCTCTAATGACTAGACATGAAAACGCCATAATGACCAGCTACATTTTTCAGTTTTTGCTTTTCTCAGTTTCAGGTTTCATAACTTATTTTATTATTTCAGTGTTACAACTGTATGAGGCTTTGATTTATGCAGAAGTTGTTGGGTTTATTATCGCCATAGTTTGAGGGTATATATAAACTACCGTTTCATTTATTAAAAAGTCTTGTATCATGGATATAAAAAAAGGGTTTTTCTGCATTTTATTTTTATGTCTCGTACTAAGTAAGCCGTTAAATTAATTCTACAGTTTATTACAGATACCTAATATGTGTAGAGGTTTTTTTGTGTGTAATGTATGCTCAATAATTTTTACAATTACATTTTTTTTATTTTTGCACTTTTTTTTTTATTGTGAGATTTTTAAACTTTATTATACACTTATAATGTATTGGTATACTGTGCCAGTATGCAGTGTTATTGCACAGACAGCCCTGGGATCCACTCTAGGTCCCCATGGCTGACTGGAAAGGGATTTCCGAGGCTCTGTCGGGCACAGAGAAACCCAGTGACCTAACAGGGCAGTCCCCACTGCACGGGTTTTCCGCCCGGTGGTTTTTCCGCCCGCGGGCCGCTCAAGAGTCATTGAGTATGTTCATTCTTCTGTCCGGTTAGACGGAACATGAACACCTCAATGGGAGGGGGGAGGGCTCTTCTCCACTCATTGCGGAGAAAAGCCGCCCCCCCCCCCCCCGCGCGGCCATAGGGCGGCCGCAGAACTGGACAAATACCGGCTGGGTAAACCAACCGGTATTTGTCCACTGCCGTGTGAACGCACCCTAGCAGCTCATTTTGTATCCAGGCTAGAGGTGGCCAACAGAGTACTAGAGTCTCCTCTCAGTTGTACAGTTTCCCTAATATTGCAACCTCATGTGCTGCTGTGGCATGCTGAAACTTGTCGTTCCACAGTTACTATCTTATGTGGAACATGGAACGACAAGTTTCAGCATGCCACGTAAGCCTCCGTTTGTAAATAGGGGACAGATGTAAGTCAGAACGGTGTAAGTCGAGGACTGCCTGTATATCCAACTCGCCTGGACAGTCACCGCCGTTTCAGCACTGACCCTGCCTGCGATGTACCCCAGCATATATTTTGACTTCTAATTGCTGGAAATGATGAATATCCGCTGCAGCCAATCAGTTGCTTCAGTAGTCATGTGCCATTTATTTGACATCACCAATCAGAAGATGAACAGCTCATGAAGAGTGATGTCAGGAGAATAGCACGTGACTGCAGAAGCTAGAAGAAAAAGGACAACCTCTTTTAGCAGTTTTGTAATGTACTCTCATTAATTTTTCTGTGGGCTTTCTGCAGTGCTACATCAGCTACAACAGGATTCTCAGTAGTTTTGTTTGTCTCCACACACAGGAAACAGTTTCGTGTCAAGCTCAGGAGATCATTTACCAAAAGAGTTGTCATTTTTTCACTGCGGCCTTTGAGGTCATATTCCTTGTTCCTTTCAACATAAAGAAACAGAGGATATACTCTGAAACTGGGGTTAAAGGGGTTGTCTCACTACATTGATTCATCTTACCTCCTTTTTTCTTGGTTTCATTTTGAATTCAGGGGTGTCTTTACTGGCTTCTACTAGGCTGCAGTAGAAGCCAGCAAATACAAACGAATGCCGTGTGAATTACTGCGAGTCCCAAACAGGAAATGTTTATCTTCTAAATTAATGTATTAAACTTATCGACATATAGTAACATCTATATAATATATAGCAGCAATCATAGCACACTTATCTCAGTCCTTCAAATCCTGGATATGGGATAGATATAAGTATTTTGCATGCCACGAGGAACGAGCCAGAGAAGAACCAAGCGATTACTCCAAGTTGCCCGGAACACGCAACGTTTCGGGGGACAAGTCCTGTTTGGGACTCGCAGTAATTCACACGGCATTCATTTGTATTTGGAGGCTTAATTGCGCAGGTGGGGTCCTGCTTGTATGCTCTAGTTCTTAGTGCATATTGTTTGTCTATGTGCAGTAGAAGCCAGGTCTGTAGCTATAGCGACCAGTGCTGGCAGCCTATCAAGATATATCAATCAGGTCTGTAGCTATAGTGACCTGAGGAGCTGATGCAGCCCATACAGTGGGGATATCTCAGAATAGGTAGGATACTGTTAATGGACATATATTGCAGTGACTTGTTTTTGCAAGATCTTTAACATAAAAAACAATCCTTGTAGTGAGACAACCCCTTTTAAGGGGTCCAAGGAACCTGAGGCTTGTAGTTTTATGGGGCAAAGAGAAACCGCTGTCAAAAAGGAAATCCTATTGTTTGGATGCAGAGCAGGGAATCGAAATGCAGCACAAGAATGCAAAAAATAGCGCAGAGAACATCACAGAGAGATGAATGAAGACTCAGGAAATAACTCTGAAATATTTTTTCTCTGTTTAGTTTACCAGACAAAGCTACAACTTTTAGAAAGCCCTAAAAGCCTCTGTCTACCATTATACAATGGACAAAGCAAACGCTAAGCTCTATAAACTTTCAGCTTCAGTTGGCCTTACTCGGAGATCTCTGTACAGTGCAATTCATATCAGTGGGAGTTTCCATCTGTTTTACACAGAAATCTCCAGGTAGAGCTAGGTGAAGCTAAAAAGGTACCCGAGCCCAAGTCCTGGGGAGGATAGTAGTTTTTACTACACTAGTAGCAAGCATAGGTCTCGGGAGAAAAGGTTTTATCTTTATCCAAAGGTGAGGGAAGGGTGTTAATTACTGATAAACACTTCAGTTAGGAATCCCATAAGGTGAGCCTTAAATCTAAATCCATATAATTACATATTTGAAACAGGGCTACATTTACATTACGTTCTGCTTTTTTGCATCTTTGCACAAAGGTGAGATTCAGCAAGTTATTACTGTGCGATAATGGAAGGTTATATTTAGACAGGTAGTAAAAAACAGAGGCAAATTACTGGGAAATCAAGCAAGAATGTGTATAAATGCCTGCCTTTATGATCCTCACCTAACAGGAGAATCCTGGAAAACAGGATCCTGCAATCTCCATTTAGTGATAAAAGGCCATCAGTAGCAGTTACCTTTCCACACTAAAATCAAAGGAGAGTTATGCGTAATTTACAGAAAAAAAGGACACTATTTACTTAAAAATACAGACACAAAGGCCCCTACTTACAATTCAATTGCTGGACCATGACCCATTCCCAGTAGGAGGCAATACAAGTCCTAGTGTTACCTGGGAGAAATATTACAGGTGCAGCTCACTAATGAACAATTGCTCACACACCCATCCACCAGAGGCACTGGATGGTAAAAAATCGCACTTTGGATAAGAACCAGTTCACACCAATATGCAAAAAAGCCACAATACAACACAGGGAAAATTAAATGAGTGAAAAAATACTGATAAACAACCACTCACACACCTACTATCACTGAGGGGGGTTATTGCTAGTATTACAATTGCATATGGCTAAGGCTTATCAAGGGTGCCAGTTATATGGTTACGTGTGGTACACTGTGCTCTCATGTAACCAATATACGACGTCAAACAATTGGGTGTGTATTTAAGAGAAGTTAGTTTCCAAGAGGTCGATCCCACACAAATTGCGCAATTATCGAATATGCACAAAGTGAGATACATCATAACTTACTGTGAGGCTTGAAACGTGTCAGGAGGACATGAGACTATAAATATATAGGGGGGACATGACTGAAAACCATCTTGGTCTAAGACTTTTCTTGTTGCCTATAGCAACCAATCAGCGTTCCCCTTTCATTTCATATAGAGCTCTGAAAAAATGAAAGGGGCGCTCTGATTGGTTGCTATGGGCAACAAGAAAAGTCTTAGACCAAGACAGTTTTCAGACATGTCCTCCATAGTTCTCATTTTGATTGTACTTATTAAAATAAGATTTTATTTACACCTATTTTTCTCTTTGGATGCTGGACAAAATTCCCTTTTCTTTTTGGATATACACCGATTGCCTAGGATGATAGTACCCCTCTAAACGTTTAAGTCTTCAACTCATGCAGTGCTGTAGATTGTTGTGGTTCAGTGGGGACCCCTACTTGCTATGGGGCCCACCGCTTAGGCTAGGCTCACATCAAGTTTGACCATACTGCAAAACATGTATGCTATAACGTAGAATCTAAGTGTATCCCCAATGTTCACTGTTTTGAGCAGACGTTTGAGGTCAGTTTTTAGGTTTTTTTCAATCTAGCTTCTCTGTTGGCTGCCACTCGTTTTTCCCTGTCAAGGGCCGTTCACACGGCTTATTTCAGCGCGGATTGGCGCCGGATTTGCGCTGCAGTACGGCGCCAATCCGTCGGCGTAATTGCGGTAATCCACCGTTCTCATAGAGAACAGTGGATTCCGTCGCTCCTCCCTGCTCGGCGAATCCGCTGGGCGGGGAGAAACTTACATGCACATTATCCAGGCACAATACGCGCCGTGGATAATGGAAGTCTATGGGGCCGGCGGGCCGCGCCCCCGCACCCGCCCCTTATTCAAGACGGATTTGCGAGCGCAATCCGGCTCGCAATTCCGTCTTGAATAAGCCGTGTGAACACGGCCTAATTTGATTGGGCAGGTTTGTTTATATTTTTATGACGGATGCAAACATGGGCACATATACTGGTATACGTTTTCCATTGGCATACACTTAAAAAAAGTATACTGTAACGTACACATTTTAGTACAGCTGGAAAAAAAGCGCAGCACCCTGTGTCTCCCATCTGTCAAAACAAAAGACAACGTAAGGTCATGAAAGGGATACCAACGACATATACTGTGGCAATATGTCCACGTAGTTAGACTTGATACCATCGGAGAGCACATACAGAATCTATTTTAGACTACTCTCAGCTGCAACTATGGAAACTACATCAAGGATCATTTATCTCTAAGCAAAAACAAACAGTGTTCAAACATGAATATAAAGAAGAAATTAACCCTAAAGGTAAGTAGCACTCATGTATACTTCATTTTCTCTTGTATGAATACAATTATGTATGCAATTCACTGCCAAAGCTCCAAACTCGAGCATCTAGTCTAGACAGGTCTGATAAACCTGGGCTGGGCAATCTGTGCCAGTTATGTGTGAGGAAATGGGTAATGTCAACAACAGAGACGCCCAAAATGTGCATGAATTGTTTGGCCGTGTTCACACGGCTTATTCCCGACGGATTTGTGAGCGCAATCCGGCTCACAAATCCGCCGTGAATAAGGGGCGGGACGGGGGCGGGGCCTCATAGACTTGCATTATCCACGGCGCGTATTGCGCCTGGATAATGTGCATGTCACTTTCTCCCCGCCCGGCGGATTCGCCGAGCGGGGAGGAGCGACGGAATCCACTGTTCTCTATGAGAGCAGTGGATTACCGTAATGATTCCGACGGATTGGCGCCGTACTGCAGCGCAAATCCGGCGCGCAGTACGGTGCCAATCCGCGGCAAAATAAGCCGTGTGAACGAGGCCTTTTAGTCAATGCCAGCCATCTTTTCCATACGGAAGTCAAAAAGATACAAGTAACACCAGTGGCACATCTATCATCGACTGACCTTTGGGTGGTATAAAATTGCTCCTACTGTTTCCCTTCACAATAAAATTCTGTGTATGTTGGCAACAAGCAGGGACTTCTTATCCATTGGGCACACTAGGCAGTTGCCCTGAGGCCCCATGAGCATAGAAGACCCAGGTGAGGAATGTGTGTCCTAGGTACCAAGAGCAGATGCCCTGGCTGACACTGCTTATCTGTCTATTCATAGGATAAGTTCACACGATGTATTGTGGCGCGTACAGCATGCACTGCAGTACATCGTGTCTTTCAGGAGCTCGTGTCTTTTCGTACACCCGTGGCGCGGGGGGGGCCAGCAGCCCGCCAGCCCCATTGACATGCATTACTCGTGGCGCGTATTCACCACATATAATTGACATGTCACTTATCTCCCCACGCGTACAATATAATCATATTGTATGAGCGGGGAGAGGAGGCATAATCCATAGTTCTTTATGAGAACTATGGATTACTGTAATTTCGGCACGCATCTCACTCATATTAGAGCGCAAATATGCGTCAAAATGCACGCCAAAATTACCCCCCGTGTGAACATAGCCTTAGGACATACAAATCATCTCCCTGCCCTCCCATTTAGTCTTGTAGGCTGCAGGCTGGGTGTCCCAACATAGATGGCATGATGATAAGGGTGTGCATGGGGTTGTTTAGAGGAGCCTCATGTGGTGTCATGGCTAGAGGCATGGTCTGGTGTAATGTCATGTACTTTGGCAGGACCCACTGCACTGCTGTGCCTGGAGGACCATAAAGTTAAAGGGATTTTGCTACAATCTCATTTCATACCTCCTGCATTCAGTTCTGTGTGCTCCGAAGGGGCCGTGTGTGATTTTTTTTTTTTAATCAGCATGCCTTTTCTCTCTCTAGTCAAAGAAAGATTTGTTTATGTAAAGAGATGTGAGTAGCTACAATGTAGCTCAGAGGAAAACTTTTGCCTCACAGCACAAGTTTCCTAAGTTCAAATCACTGTAGGAACCAAACCTGTGGATTTTATTTCTCTTTATCATTGCACAAACCTGATTGAGGATTCTTTTTATTTATTTGCACTGTTTGACTAATTACTACGGAGTACAGAGGATGGGAGTAGAGGGACAGCACCTGGGATTTGAACACTCAGTAGCTGCCGGAGCTGCTGGAGAGGTGATGTCTGAGCATGTGTGGCCAGGTCTGAGGTGCTCTCACCCTGGTCGTATCCCCTGGAGACGAGCTTTTAACAATGGATCACTAAAGGAGCAGCTAAAGCAAAAATGGTGCAGAATTTTTAATAATGATGAATGGTGAAAACATTTATTATTTAATTTGCAAACTTCCCACATCAATTTTACTTAATGGTAAAACCCCTTTAAGACTGCCCTGGCCACTGGAATAACTTACCGAATACAGATATATAAAGCTCCATAAGAGTTGGATATACCCATGAGTGTTATCTAGTGGTAGCTGCATACAGCCAGAATTTAAAAGGAACCTGCCAGGAGATTTTTTCTGCCCAGACCACAGGCACCATGAAATTCCCACAGTCTCCTGTCCAGCTACAAAGAGTTTTGATTTATGATCTAGAGAAAAGGAGCTGAGGCTTGATTGACAAGTCTCCTCCTATTTGTATATAGCAAAATACCTGTCAATCAAGCCCAGCAGGACAGGGAGACACCACCTTGACTTTTCTCACTGTTTCCTCCTCATTTTTATCTTCTGTTTTCTGTTACTTATATAGGACATGTGAATTCTGCAGTGCTGAACAGAGACTGTCATTACGCATATCAGTCCTTACCGGGTTCACAGCCAAATTCCCTGCCTTATACACAGACAGGGCACATTTTATAGGAAGCCAGTTACCCATCGGTATAGTTTTAGAGTGTGGGTGAAAAACCACAGAAACACAGAGAGAATGTGCACAGTCACACTATTATGACCACCAGATAATATCTGTAACTGCCATGTGCAGCATGGACAGCAGCTGGACAGGCTGGGATTGACTCTATAAGGTCCTGGTAAGTTATCACAAGTATCTGAAGCCATACTTACTGCAGTGGGTAGGATCCATAGAGCTAACATGATGATTAAGGTGGTCCCACAGATCTTCGATTGGGTTCAAATCTGAGAAACTTTTGGCAATGCTCATCCAACCAATGTCAAACATTTCTAACTATGTGACATGTCGCATTGTCTTGCACAAGATCCCATTTGACCCATGTAAGACAATCAGCATGTATGGGTGTACGTGATATGCAAGGATGGATTCATACCCAGATCAGTTGGGAGCACCTTCCACATAGATGAGTGGTTTAGAGCAGCGGTCCCCAACCTTTTTTCTACCAGGGACCGGTTTGCTGCACGACAATTTTTTCCACGGCCCAGGGGGGGAGGGGTTATTAGGGGCGGGGTTATGGAGGGGGTTGGATGTTTAGAATCACACACAAAAATAACCACCAATAAAGTGTATACTGTGTGATTTAGGGGTATCGTATGGGGTAACCAGTATTTTATAACTGGAGACTGATTGTCAGCTTGTGGATCACTATTATTATTAATAAAGCTGACCCACAGAGCTGATAATCAGTCTGCAGTAATATTGATCAGCTCTGTGGGTCAGCATTATACATGTATATAATATACATATGTAATCAGTTCTGTCATTATAGAGATATATTTCCCCCTGTAATAATAAATATAGCCCTCCAGTAGTGATAGTGATACATAGCTGCCCCCAGTAGTGATAGTGATACATAGCTGCCCCAGTAGTGATAATGACACATAGGTGCCCCAGTAGTGATACATAGCTGCCCCAGTAGTGATAATTCATAGCTGCCCCCAGTAGTATTAAATGATACATAGCTGCCCCCTGGAGTGATAATGACACATAGCTGCCCCCAGTAGTGATAATGATACATAGCTGCCCCAGTAGTGATAGTGACACATAGCTGCCCCCAGTAGTGATAATGATACATAGCTGCCCCAGTAGTGATAATGACACATAGCTGCCCCCAGTAGTGAAAGTGATACATAGCTGCCCCTGTAGTGATAATGATACATAGCTGCCCCTGTAGTGATGATACATAGCTGCCCATGTAGTGATAGTGACACATAGCTGCCCCCAGTAGTGATATTTATACTTAGCTGCCCCAGTAGTGATAATGACACATAGTGCCCCCAGTAGTGAAAATGATACATAGTGCCCTGTAGTGATAATGATACATAAACTGCCACTGTAGTGATAAGGACACATAGCTGTCCCTGTAGTGATAATGATACATAGCTGCCCCTGTAGTGATAATGACACATAGCTGTCCCTGTAGTGATAATGACACATAGCTACCCCCAGTAGTGAGAGTGATACATAGCTGCCCCCTGTAGTGATAATGACACATAGCTGCCCCTGTAGTGATAATGACACATAGCTGCCCCTGTAGTGATAATGACACATAGCTGCCCCCAGTAGTGATAATAATACATAGCTGCCCCAGTAGTGATAGTGATACATAGCTTCCCCAGTAGTGATAATTAAACATAGCTGCCCCAGTAGTGATAGTGATACATAGCTGCCCCTGTAGCAGGCCCGGACTGACCATAGGGCAAACCGGGCATTTGCCCGGCGGGCCGCTAGGGTCCGGGCCGCAGGGCCGGCCCGGATAGCCCGCCGAGGAGGACGGTGTTCCCCCCCGGCGGGCCCGAGTCCCGGTCTGTGGCGCGTACAGGGGCCGCAAGGGTTTGCATAAGGGGACCGGCCCTGTGGCGGGGGCCGATGGGCCCCCCCCTCGCCCACGGGGGTCACTGCCCCACCCAAAAGCAGCCACAGGGGCCCCCCCCGCCCCGGGGGTTTTGCAAGAAAGCGAAAGGGTGAGCATCGGGGGATTATTTGACCCCTTTGGCTTAGCCCCCCGGGAAGGCCCGGGGCGGGCGCGATTTTGATGAGTCATGCGCGCCTGCTCCGCGGCCCCGCATCTGCGGGTGAGGGGGCCCCCGGGGCTCCAGAGTGAAGAGGATGGGCCCGCCGGTGTCCGGGGGGAGTATTAGGGTTTTTATTTTTTTTTTAATCTACTTACTCCCCCTGGTGCCTTTTCTGCCCCTGCCCGGGGCTATTTTTAATCCCCCTCCCCTGGCTTTTAAAATGCCCCTGCCCGGGCCCCTGCCTAAAACTCCCCCTGCCCGGCTTTATACGCCCTCCCCCAGGCTATATCTGCCCTCCCCGGGCTTATACCCCCCCTTTCCCCTGGTCCCTATATCCCCCTGCCCTGGTTGGCCTTTTATCCCCC
The DNA here is from genome assembly GCA_025379985.1 of Phyllomedusa bahiana. NCBI lineage: Eukaryota > Metazoa > Chordata > Amphibia > Anura > Hylidae > Phyllomedusa > Phyllomedusa bahiana. The sequence goes on along the minus strand of JAODAL010006202.1, from coordinate 20,435 downwards.
TTTGCCCTGGCTTTTACTCCCCCCTGCCCTCCCTGGCTATTTTACTGCCCGGGCCCGGGGTATATACTGCCCCTGCCCTGGCTATATACTCCCCCTCCCCTGGGTTTATACTGCCCTTTCCCCGGGCCCTTGCCTATACTGCCCCTCCCCTGGCTATATACTCCCCCTCCCCTGGCTATATACTCCCCCCTCCCCCTGGTTGCCTATACGCCCCTCCCCTGCCTGCCTATAATATCCCTGCCCTGGCTAAATACTCCCCCACCCCTGGATAAAATCCCCCCTCCCCTGGCTTTATACTGCCCCGCCTGGTGCCTTTTTTTGCCCTGTCCGGGCTATATCCTCCCCCTCCCCTTCCCTTGCTTTTATACTGCTCTCCCCTGGCTATATATCCCCCTGCCCTGCCTGGTATTTTTATGCCCCGCCCTGGCTATTATCCCCTCCCCTGCCCTTGTTATTTATCCCCTCCCCTGGTTATAAAATTTTGCCCCCCCCCTGGTATTTTCTCCCCCTCCCCTGGGCTATTATATCCCCTGCCCTGGCTATATGTGCCCTGCCCTGGCTACCATCCCCTGCCCTGGCTATTTGATGCCCTCCCCTTGGCTTCCTATCCCCTGCCTGGTTTATTTGTCCCCTCCCCTCCCCCTGATTAAATGATACCCTGCCTGGTACCTTTATACTTTTGGGCTTTATGTTTCCCCTGCCCTGGTTTATGATCCCCTGCCTGGCTATTGATTCCTGCCTGGTCCCTTTATCCCCGGCCTGGTATATGATCCCCAATCCCTGGCAAATTTATACCCTGCCCTGGTTACCTATCCCCTCCCCTGGCTAGGGATTACCCTGCCTGGCTCCCTAGACCCTGCCTGGCTCCCAAAATCCCCTCCCTGGCTTTTATACCCTCCCCTTTTTTACTGATCCCCTCCCTGGTACCTATACACTTTTGGGCTATATGATTCCCTCCCCTGGCAAACCTGTTCCCCTGCATGGCTACTGTTACCCGGCCTGGCTACCTACACACTGCCCTGGCTATTTGAGGGCCCTGCCTGGTTAACCTATACCCGCCCGGGCTGTCTAAAATTTCCCATGCCAACCTATACATCCCTTTGGGCTGCCTAAAATTAGCCCTGCCACTATACACTGCCCTGGCTGCTTTTACACTTTTCCTGCCGGGCCTATATACTGCCCCTTTCGGGCCTAAAAGGGTGCCCCTGTTGCCTGTATATGGCCTCCCTGTATATTGTCCCTGCCAAACCTGTATACTGTCCCTCCCTCCCTCTTACTGGCCCTGCCTGCCTAGATACTGGCCGGGCCTTTCCCTAAGGGGGGTTTAAACCTTTTTTACGGGGCCACTTATCTGCCCATTTTTAATTTCTATTTTTTGGGGTCTAACAAAGGTTTTTGGGGGAAATTTGATAGGAAAGTGTTTGGAAAAAGAGAGGGGGTTAAGGAAAAAATTTGTGGTAAATTTACGGGGAAGGAGTGTGACCACTAGAAGAGGCACTGAAAGCTGTCCCGGGACAGAAAAAAAAATGGAAGGGAACGACTCATCGGGAAAGTGTCAGGGAAAGGTTTGTGCCGGGTAAAAAAGGAAAAAAAAGAAGGGGAACAACTCCCATCAGAGATGACGTCCCCTGGGTCTCTCCCTTTTACTTCTGTGTTGAGTCAGTGTGTTTTCATGTGATTGTGCCCTAAATACGGGGGGATGTGATTGGTTGTAGGTTTATGCTGGGCTTATGTAGTGGGCATTGTGGGCTTTTCCCCGGATTGTAAAGCAAGTGCACAACCTGACTCTGTGATGAGGGGCTTCTCTGCACCATGTTTCTTTTTTGGCTTGTGGGTTAGGGGGCTCTCACACGGAGCGGTTTTGGTGCATTTTTTGATGCTTTTTTTTGTGCAAAAATGTTCATTTTTAACTGTCTCCCTTTTTCCTGCAAAAAAAAGCACCAAAAAAACATAAAAAAAAGGGCACCAAAATTTGCTCCGTTTTTGAAAGCCCCTTTTATGGGGTTTTGTTTTTTTAGACGTGGCGAGGTGCGAGAAAAGGGGGACATTTTTTAAGCGGATTTTGTATGTGGGTGTGGGGGCTTAGTGCCGGGGGCGGTTTTTTAAATTCCCCAGCCCGGGCCCCTGCCCGGGTAGTGTAGTGATACATAGCTGCCCCTGTGGGGATAAGGGTTTAAATAGCTCCCCCCAGTAGTGATAGTGATTTTTTAAGTGCCCTTTTGTGATAAAAATTACAAAGCTCCCCCCTGTAGGGAAAATTGTTACTTTGCTCCCCAGTAGTGATAGTGATACATGCTCCCCCTGTAGTGAAAAATTAATAAAAAGTTGCCCCTTTTGGGAAAATTGTTTACATAGCCCCCCCAGTAGGATAATGATACATAGCTGCCCCCAGTAGGGAAAATGATACATAGCTGCCCCTGTAGGGGGTTTTTGTTACATAGCTCCCCCCGTAGGGGATACATAGCTGCCCCAGTAGTGATAATGATACTTTGCTGCCCCGTTAGCGAAAAGGGAAACAAAAGCTTTTCCCTTTGTAGCGATAATGCCCTTTAGCTCCCCCAGTATTTGATAATGAAAAATAGCTCCCCTAAGTAGGGGTTTAAAATACATAGCTGCCCTTTTGGGGAAAATGATTTTTTGCTTCCCCTTATGATAGATAGCTCCCCCTTTGTGTTAGATAGTTTGCCCCCAGTAGTGATAGTAGCTTCCCCATTTGGGATAGTTTGCTCCCCCAGTAGTGATAGATAGTTGCCCCAGTAGAAAATGATACTAGATAGCCCCCCCCAGTAGTGATAGATAGCTCCCCCCGTGGGTGATGGGACAGTCCCCCCATTTGGTGATAGATAGCTGCCCCAGTAGTGTTACATAGCTGCCCCCGTAGTAAACTTTGTGCCCCCATAGTGATAGATGGGCTGCCCCGAGTGATAGATAGTGCCCGAGTAGTGATACATAGCTGCCCTAGTAGTGGTTTCATGGGTCCCCCCAAAGTAGTGATAAATAGTCCCCCAGTAGTGGATAGATGTCCCCCGTAGGATAGTTAGTTTCCCCCCAGTAGTGATAGATAGCTCCCCCATTTGTGATAGATAGCTGCCCCAGTAGGGGATAGATAGTTCCCCCAGTAGTGATAGTTAGTTCCCCCCAGTAGTGATAGAACGGGCCCAGTAGTGTTTGTTTAGTTCCCCCCAGTAGTAAATTAGATAGTGCCCCGTAGTGATACTTAGTTGCCCCCGTAGTGATACAAAGCTCCCCAGTAGTGAAAACCCAAAAAGTGCCCCATTTGTGATAGATATTTCCCCAGTGTGTTTAGTAGTTGCCCCCAAGTAGTGATAGTAGTTGCCCCAAGTAGTGATAGATAGTTGGCCCAGTAGTGATGGGATAGTTCCCCCATTGGGGGATACTTAGCTGCCCCCTTTAGTGATACAAAGCTCCCCCCGTAGTATACATAGTCCCCCCAGTAGTGTTTTATTGTTGCCCCAGTAGTAATGATCCATAGCTCCCCCCAGTAGAAATTTGATACAAGTTTGCCCCAGTGGGTGATTGATATTTCCCCCCAGTAGGGGTTTGGATAGTTGCCCCAGTAGTGATAGATAGTTGCCCCAGTAGTAATGATAAAATAGCTGCCCCCAGTAGAAATGATACATAGCTGCCCCCAGTATTTGATTGATTTTCCCACCCAGTAGTAATGTTACATTTTTCCCCCCCATAATAAATTAGATAGCGGGCCCCCGTAGTGATAGAGGCCCCCCCAGTAGTGTAGATGCTTCCCCATTTGTGATAGATAGTTCCCCCATAAAAAAGCCGGGGACAAAAAAAATAAAAAAAAGAAAGAAGTAGTCATCCCCTTTTCCGGACCCTCGGCCAAAGTTTCCTCCCCCCAGCGGGCCCAAAAGCTGCGAGCGGCGGGGGGGGTTTGTGACATAACTGCTCATCCCCACTCCCTGTGCCCTTATCATTTTTAGTTTCATGCGCTCAGTGAGCGCCGCTCTACAGCAATAGGGGGGGGGTTAAAGGGCACCGTCCTGCTTTCCCTGTAACGATGCAGCGCACGATGTGCGCGCTTCTATCCCTTTCGCGGCCCCGGGTTTTTCGCCCGGGTACGCAGAACCGATGCCGGGCCCCCCGGACTAAAGTCCCTCGGGGCCGGCAAACAGGTGTAGCCCGGGGCCCCGGGGCCGGCAGGGGGGACGCTAGGCACGGGGCCGGTCCGGGTCCGGGGGTTGGGGACCCCTGGTTTTTGAGAATTTCCACAAAAACATTCACCCCCAAACCCTAACCTTTACCAAAATTTTGTTCTTTTTAGCCCAAAGGGTTTTCAAGATGTATGTTCTCTGTTTTTTCTTGCCTGATACGCCAAAATTTCCCTGCGTTTTGATGGGAAAAAAAAAAACATTTTTTATTTTCAGGGGAAGGCAATTTCCCTTTACCAATCTGTGAGGGCACAATGCTGATACTGCCATGAAAAGTGAAGCCTTTTTTGCTAATACATCATCTTTAACAGAGGTACAGAGACCAACCATCTGCTTCAGAGCCTAAGACGCAGTGGGGTTTGCTGAACTGTTGTTTTAGTCACGTCTGGTAAACCCCTGCTTAATTTTGTCGTTTAGCTGCTCCATTGTATGTAGCCTTATGTGTTTTAGACAGTTTTTAGATACTACTGTGCCTTGTCTGACAAAGGGACATGGTCTTGACAAAAGGGTTTATGACTTTACAGTAAAAGGGGCATGGATTAGCATTCCACCCATGCATATAAAAAAAATGTGCCAAAATCTTGCTGCATTTTGTCTTACAAGCTTTACACCTCATTTATTATGTGTTTTAGACAGTTTTCAGACACTTCTGCAGCTTGTCCCGGAAAGGGGGCGTGGTCTTGACAAAAAGGGTGTGGTTTAACTGAAAAAAGGGGGGGTTTATTAACATGCGACAAAAATGCGGGCCCGAATTTTGTCCCCCGTTGTGGTGTAAAAAAAAAGCCAAACTTTAAAGGGGTTAAAATTTTAAGTTAGACAAGACAGTTGTAACCTGCGCCAGATTTATCACTACTATGATAAATGTGACGCATTGTAAGACTGTCTGGTCTAACCTAAAGGGGTTGGGTCACTACAAGGATTTTCTTTTTATGTTTTAAGATCTTTCAAAAAAAAAGTCACTTTGCCATATATGTCCAGAACAAATCTCCTTTCCTATTCCCAGATTTTCCCTTCTTGTAGGGAGCATAGCCCCCCCCGGTCACTATTTGCTACAGCCTGTTTGATTTTGTCTTGAAGGCTGTCAGCACTGGGTTTCTATAGTTACAGAAAATGGCTTCTCTAAAATTAGTGGAAGCCAGTTAAAAACGCCCCCGAATTCAAAGTTTAAAAAAGAAGAAAACAGGACTGAGGTGAGAGGAATCAATTTTGTAGACAAAACCCCTTTTTAAAAATTTCCTTTAAAATTAAGGGCACTATTGAAAAAACCCCCCTTAATTTTTGATGTAAAGTTAGATAGGGCCCTCTAAAACCTCCCCAAAATTTATCAAAACAAATTACGCCATGTTCAAATTTGGGGTTATTTTGGGTGTGGGGTTTTTTACGGGGGTTTTTGGGCATTTCCCCGCCCCAAAAAAGCTTCCAAAATGCCCCCCCCGTTAAAATTTAAATTTATTCCTATGTAAAAAAAACCTTGTTGTAGGTCACACACGACGAGGGGTTTTTTCAGCTTCTTTGAAAAGCATTAAAAAAAAAATGTCCCTGTCCCAAATTTTTGAGCGCGGTTTAGGCGCGTTTTTATTTAAGTTTTTTTTTTTCGTGTTTTCAGTGCGGGTTTTTGGGCCTGGTTTTTTAATTTGTATGGGGGGAAAACCTTGTTTTTTCGGGAGGGGTTTTTGGGGCGGAAAAAGCTCCGTTAAAACCCGTCAAAACCCCAAAACAAAATAAGCCGTGTGAAAATTAAACCCCAGGGGGAAATGTATGAAAAAATTTTCTTTTGGGCTAAGGGCTTTTTTTTGCCCTGTAACCAAACAGGCGACCGTTTTATTTTTTCAGAGCACGTTTAGATGAAAAAACTCGGGTTTGGGTTTCAGGGGGAACAAGGAGGTTTTTAGGGCTTTTTACACGACGGGTTTGGCCCCGGTTAGGGGCCCTGGGGTTTCCGGAAGGGGGGTTTTTTTTTTTTTTTTTTTTTTGCGGCCAAAAACGCGGCTAGTTTATTTAAAATGGTTTTCCCTTTTGGGGAAACCCCCCATTAATATTCACACTCCGCGGGTTTGGCCCGGGTGCGGGTGCTGCCCGGGGGGGGTCGGGGTAGCGGCGGCTTTGGGCCCCGGCTCGCGGTTTCGGCTTGCCCCCTGTTTTTAATTTGCATTTGGGGGGAAAAACCCCCGGGGCAAGCCGCGCCCCAAACCCGCCCCCTTGCCCGAGACCACAGCCAGCGCCCCCCGCCCGCCCAAACCCGCGGCCAAACCCGCCAAAGTGAACTTTCCCCTTTTTCCAAGACAGTTTTTTTTAATGTGGGGCCCCTTTGTAAATGTGGGTAGTTAAGACGAGTAGGGAAATATTGGGAAATCTGCCCCAGTGTATTTTCTTGTTTTTATGGTCCCAAAGTTTACTCTTCCCCTTTCAGGGTTTTTCCCTGATCTCGCACTGCAAACCGGGTCCCCGATTAGGCCCCGGTCAGCAAATTAAAATGAAGCAAGAGAAGTTTGAACCTTCAGAGAGAAAAATGATAACACAATCTTTTCATTTCCCTCTTGCCTTGTGTTTTCTTGGCCTTGGACAGAACACACCTCATCAGCATTCCTATTTTCCATGGATCTTATCCAGAAATACAGGATAAAGCAAGTAGAGCATATTATCCTATTTAATGAGGCAGTGAAGGAGTCTCTATGATATAAACCATTATATAATTGTTTTTTCTAAGATAAACAATTGAGCAACACTGATCGAAATGTTGCATCAGCCCAGAACACCCAAATCTCACATAGTGTTTGTAGTGCGGTTCTGACACAGCTGTGTTTTACCATGGCCACCAGACCTGCATTGTTAATTATTATACTTGTTCCATGCACTCCCAATATTGTAAACTGTGAGTGCCAGATGGTGACTAAACACAACTTGGTACTATTGGTACTATTCAACGGTACTTCCAATATGCAAATTTATACTTGAGAGGCCTCGTTCATACGGCTGATTTTGGCACTGATTTCAGCCGTATTGAGTGCCGTATTTGCGCTGCAGTACGGCTGAATCCATAGAGAACTATGGATTCCGTCTCCTCTCCCCGCTCGGCGAATACACCGAGGAGGGAGAAAGTGACATGTCAATTATTTATGGAGTGTACGCGCCGTGAATAAAGCATGTCTATGGGGCCGGCGAGCTGCACAGCAGCCGGCGTAATTGCGGGGCAAAATCCGTCCCCGCAATTACATCGACAATCAGCCGTGTGAACTAGCCCAGAAGAGTCTACTATTAGCCCAGATACTTCAGGCTGATACTAGGCTCATTTCACTGGAGAGGTCTTTGAACCGAAACATCCAGGTTATTGATTGCTGGTTAAAACCATGAGTGATGTCTCATGTCCGAGATATGTACCTCATAAAGAATGTTGAAATAAAGTATATATATTTTTTTTTCCATATTCAAACATTTTATTGAAGAATTTATGATAAGTACAAAATAAGAGATTGCATAATGGTCATACAGTATAACATTGATATACTGAGTTTGCAACTAGAAATGGCATCATATCACCTGAGGGGAAGGGAAACGCAGAGAAAGGAACATCAACATGTGTACTCAGCGTCATGAGAGCTTAAAGGGAAAGAAAATAAGGGGAGGGAGGAGGAGAGGGGGGGGGGAAGAAGGGGGAGGGATGAGAGAGTCTCCAGGATAGAGAGAAAGCATAATAGCAAGTACAACCACATTTATGAGTTAGGTGCCAAATGTCAGGCCAATTTCCAGCTGCAGCACCCGCCCAAGGGCCCCAGGCCAGAGCGGCATCCCTCCACCAGAGCAAAGAATCTCTTCGCCCAGGGCAGGAAGGACGCCCCCAGCGCCCCTGTACGCACGCCCCAGACAACGGCATGCCCGTGCGGCAGCCTCATGCGTAGACCAGACCGAATAATACAGTTAACTCAACAGTAACAATAACAATAATAAAAAAAAAAAGGAAAAAAGTATAACATAGCTCAGCGACTGGCTCACCGATCACACCAAACCTCCACAAGACAAGAAGAAATGCGAAAGTGGACAGGTCGCAGGTCCCCCCGGCAGACACCCCTCTTCCCTCCCATCCAGCCCTGTGCTCTTCTTTTTTTTTTTTCAAATTCAAAAAAGAGCTTTATTAAAACAGCATGAATACAAAGCGTATTACACTTGATAACAAAGATCACCTTCCATCAGACTATCGCGAAAATGCGTTACATATATCAGACAGTCAGAAATCAAACACGTTTGGAGCAAAATTCAAACTGAAATCTACAGTAGTAAAGACACAATCAATCTGGGTGTGCTCTCTGAAATTTAAAGCCCCTCCGCATAAGAGAGTCTGCACAATCAGATTCAATGATACACAGATTCGGTAGCCTGGTTTGACAAGTTATATAAACTAGGCACATACATTATCAAATGCGAAACATTTTGAACCTCAACAAATAGTAGAAAAAGAAACATTAAACCCAAAAGAAAAGAATGGGGCCGGTCGGTCTCACCGGAGAGAAGGAAAGACAGATTATGTCAGCCATTCACTATCCCCAACAAGCAAAAGGTGAACATGAGGGGGGGGAGATAAAGAGGCACCATCAAAAGGAGGATCGGTATAGATCAGACTGACAGAAGACCAACCAGTCCTCCCAAATTTGAAGGTGTCTTAATGCTAATTGTGGAGAATCATTTCTAAGCTCTTCCATGCGCTGTAGGACATGGACTTCTCGCAGCCAAGAGGAGACAGACGGTCTCACTGTGGACCTCCATAATCTCGGGATGACCATTTTTGCTGCCAGGAGGAGAAATAAGATAAGATGAGACCTGAGAGTGTGAGTCGGGAGAGGGACCTGAAAAAGGAGCAACACAGCAGGATCGTTTCGGAGCCTCAGCCCTGTAATTGAGTGTATAAGCTCTAAAATTTGTATCCAGAAGGGCTGAATCTCAGGACAGCCCCACCAGACATGGGACAAGGTACCCACGTGTGCTTGGCATCGCCAGCATATATTAGTGACTCCCGGGTAGAGTGAATGTAAGAGTGCCGGGACTCTGTACCAACGGGTAACAATTTTGTAATTAAGTTCCTGGGCTTTTACTGAGACAGATGATTTGTGAGAAAGGAAGAATATTTTCTCCCAGTCCTCCGCCTCGAGGGTCCCTCCCAATTCCCTCTCCCAACTCGTCTGAAAGGGGAGTACACCCACTACAGGTGGCTGTAACAAACTATAGATCTTCGAAAAGGACACGTGCCCCAGAGGAGCCCTGCAGGCCCCCATCCTCAAACGGCGTAAGGGCCTGTGTAAGTCCAGTGGGGACTTGAGGGAAAGCATATAAAATCCTAAGCTGGTGAAATTAAACTAGGGAAATTTGTTGTTGCAGGGTCACCCACAAGTTCTTGGTAAGTCTTAAGGGAGGTGTCAGCAAGCACCGTCCTAAAAACTGTAGAAGGCGGGGAACGCCCCAGTACCCCAACCAACGCTGTTTCCACTGACTTCGGTACTGCCGGGTTACCTATCATAGGTGTACATGGGCCCCCTGGACTAAACAGAATCATTTTTGATGGATATTTCCTACAAACTAAAATGGAGGTCCTAGTCACCAATGGAACACGCTCAACGAGTTTTTTTGGCATATAGGTAGCTGGAAGCCAGGGTAATGCTGACACTGGGGCTCCATATATTAGCGACTCAAGCTGTACCCAAAGTTTCTTAGATACATTGGAAAAAGAGTCCAGAACTCTGGTCATTGTTGCTGCAAGGTAGTATGCTTGTAAGTCGGGAAGAGCAAGGCCACCTTCTGACTTGGGCCTAGTAAGAGTAGAATACGCTAACCTTGGGCGTTTCCGGACCCATACAAATTCCGAGATCAATTTGCAGAGGGCAGTAAAGAAAGTCTTAGCTAGCACTATAGGGATGGTTTGAAATAGGTAAAGAAGGCGTGGGAGGACATTCATTTTTATAATGTTAATACGCCCAATCCAGCTGAAATCCCTCTTATCCCACTTCAAAAGGTCACAACTCAACGTGCTGAGCATAGGCGCAAAATTTAGGTCATATGTCTTGTCCATGCGTGCAGGGATATGCACCCCCAAGTATTTGAAGGAGGATGTGGACCACGAGAAGGGGAAGGAGGACCTCAACTGCCGCAGAATGTCGTCTGGCACATAGAAGCTTAAAGCTACACTCTTGGACATATTGATTTTATGTTGACTAAAGGAGCCGTTTTGTTGCAGGGTCCTAATTGCTGCCGGTAGTGACTCCAGGGGCTCTGTCAGGTAGAGTAACAGGTCATCCGCGAATGCCGAGCACTTCACTTGTCGTTCAGCAATTCGGACACCTCGAATTGAATCATCTGCTCTAATAGCTTGCAGGAGGTGCTCCATTGCCAATATGTAGAGCAGAGGAGACAGCGGGCATCCCTGCCTGGTACCATTGCCTATCACAAATGGAGAAGAGAGCTCCCCGTTTACTCTAATTTGCGCCTGAGGAGAGTGGTAAAGGGCAGATATTCGATTTAGCATTGCCGGTCCCAGACCTATAGATTTCAGTACCCCATGTAAAAAGGACCAATCAACCCGGTCAAACGCCTTTTCGGCGTCCAGTGAGAGTAAGACGCAGGGAAGGTTGGCAGAATGGATATGTTGAAGGAGGGTGAATGTTTTCAAGGTATTATCCCTCGCCTCCCTGGAGGGAACAAACCCTACCTGGTTTAGGTGTATAAGCGAATCCAGCAGTGGGCTAAGCCGAAGTGCAATCATTTTGGCGAAGAGTTTAGCATCCGTATTTATGAGAGAAATTGGGCGGTAACTTGGGCATAGGTTAGGATCCTTACCCTCCTTAGGGATTACTGTAATAAAGGCCTTCAAGAAAGCAGAATCGAAACGCGAGCCCTGGGATACCTAATTGAAAGCTTCCAAGAGTGGGACCGAGAGCTCGTCCACCAGGGTTTTATAGAAGATAGCAGAGTAGCCATCCGGGCCCGGACTCTTCCCAGTAGGGAGCCCCGATATCGCCCTTTTGATTTCTTCCGGCCCAAACGGCTCTTCCAGGGAGGCGAGGGATTGAGGATCTAATGGGGGCAGGGCTGTAGAGGAAAGATAGTGTTGTAAGGTTACCCCAAAATCCCCTGGGCCCGCAGCGCCGTCAGGAGGAGGGAGATTGTATAATCCTGTATAGTATGAGTGGAATTCTTTCAGGATTTCCCTGGTGAGGTGAACCAGGCGGCCACTCGAGCTTTTGATGGAAGGGATGAACAAAGAGGCTCGTTTATCGCGCAGAGCACGGGCCAAGCACCTGCCGGGTTTATTGCTCCATATATAGAAGGAGCTGGAGCAAAGCTGGCGGTAGCGTTTATGCTTATGTTCCATTAGCTGCAGGACCTCGTGGCGGGTGAGTATCAAATCTCTGAGGTCTGACTCCAATCCCGAAGACTTATGGACAGCTTCAAGATCATTCAGTCTCTGCAAGAGGGTTTGCAACTTGTGCGACCTCTCTCTCTTAAGTCGCGCCCCATGTTTTATGAGGACGCCACGCAGGACCGCCTTTAAAGCTTCCCATTTAATCTGGGGGAGAGTGTCATCATCAGAGTGTACCTGACGAAAAGATTCAATCTCTTTTTTTAGATCCGCAGCCTGTGCTCTTCTAAGTCAAATCTCTTCCCTCAGGAGCAGACTAAGTAGTTATCCGAGCCACAAGAGGAAATCCAATCCTCCCAGGTATGCAGGTATTGGCTGTAGCACGAGGGGGAGCAGTTCTAAATTCCCCCAAGCGCTGAAGGCCTGTACCTCCCATAACCAGTCCATTGTGGTCGGGCAAGTGGTCGACAACCAGAGTCTGGGGATCACTATTTTGGCCGCCAGCAGGAGAAAGATTATTAGATGGGATTTTAAGAGCGCAGCGGGGAGGGGGATGTCAAACAGCAGAACGGCGGCGGGACAGTTACGAACCCTAATTCCCGTGATTCTGTGGATTATGTTAAGTACCCCCTTCCAGAAGGGTTGTAAGACTATGCACCCCCAGCAAACGTGAGACATAGTCCCCCTCTCCCTCTTACACCTCCAACAGCCGCAGAAACAAAGGGTAGAAGGAGTTGAGCAATGCTGGAACGCGATACCATCTTGTGAGAAATTTGTAATTCAATTCATGAGCTCTGGAAGACACCGAGGATCTGTGGGTCAGTTGAAACACCCTGGACCAGTCATCTCCCGACAGGGTCTGATTGAGCTCCCTCTCCCAGCTAGTCTGAAAGACGAGTTTGTCGCCAGCCGTATAGGCTATCATGAGCCTATATAGACCGGAGAGGGCCCGTTTCTCAGAGTAGCGACCAAGGCACCACCTCTCGAAGGTGGTTAGGGGCCTCTGTGTCCCAAACATTCTTTACCACTTCAAGCAGAAGCTGCTCAATTGATAATAGTGGAATCGCGAGAACTGAGGCAAATTATCCTCACCAACCAATGCTTCGTATCCCTTCAGTATTCCCGCAGTAACCACCTGAATAAAAAATGAGGTAGCAGCTTCCGTGCCCAACAAGCGTGCGAGAGCCACCGTCAGGGAGGCAGGCATGTCGGGATTACCTAGTAACGGGGTGCATAGGCCACCCGTGTTGAAGAGTCCTAATTTGGAGGCATAGGATCGGAAAATCAACACCGAGAGGGACCCTATAGACGGGACTCAATGGAGCTGACCTCTAGGCAAAATCGAAGGCGGAAGCCATGGAAGCGCTGCAATTGGGGCTTCGTACAGTAAATTCTCTAAATGAACCCAGAGCTTAGGGCTCCCCCCTTTAAAGGCATCTAACGTTCTAACTGCCACCGCTGCTAAATAGTAAGCCTGGAAGTCAGGTAATGCTAGGCCCCCCTCCTCCTTTGGTCTGCATAGGGTAGCATTTTCTATCCTCGGTCTACCCCGAGCCCACACAAAATGGGAGGTTACCTTCCTCAAAGCCACACTCTTGGTCATGTTTGTTTTATGGTTGCTGTATGAGCTATATTCCGCTATCACTTCCAGTGCCGCCGGAAGGGAGGAAGCAGGGTCTGGAAGATAAAGGAGCAGATCATCAGCAAAAGCTGAACACTGATGATCCCCCACCTCAATCCCCCGTACTCGAGGATCTCCTCGCAGTAATAAAGTATATATTTTTATTGGGTGTGCCTCTGCGATGTTTTTAGAGTACCATTACTATGCCATTGGATTTTAGAGTCTTACATATATGTGCCATTAGATAGGCATTGTTAGTAAATACTGTAGAAGACGTTGAACTCAACCACGGATATTAAGATTATTGCTAATGATCCAAGCAATTTTTTGAACGTTAAAGGAGTTTTCTCACCATGCAGTTTCATAGATTAATAGACAGCTTCACACTCCTTCCTGATCAGGCTGTATGTAATTCTATAGCAGTGATAAGCATGTCAGCTGACCCTTACAGAGACATAAGTGCAGGAGATTGAATCTGTAGTAACACGCTAAAATCCTCCGGAGTGAAGCAAATTTTTTTTTTCAAAAGTAAACAATTAATCTAATCTTGTTTGAGATAAAGACTCTGCTCCCTCAACATTGGTGACATCACTGCCTGCTGGCTGTCTAATCAGGAAGGGAGCTGTGGACTGTAACCTAGAGACACGTGTGTGCACTCAGAGCTGATAAAATTTCTCTTACCAGGACAATATCGAAAGAGCAATGTATTTAGAAAAGTATACAATTACCTGTCCCTACATGTTGAAAGGTAATTATTGTTTCTGTCATTAGAGCAGTGCTTCTCAGCCTGAGAGCCACAGATAAGCAACTAGTGCATTAGTGTTAGACATGCAGATCATAGTGTTTATTTACTGATAACCACAAAGAGAACACGTGGAGTAGCACAAACTTGCAATATCTCCCTCTATGAAAGCCAGGGGAAAAAGTGATTACATTGGAGCATGGTGAGGCTTTCTAACCCAAAAATGTAGCTTTTAACATGTAGGGAAAGGTAAATTAAGACTTTTATTAAATGTATTGCTGTTTTGATTGTGCTTTATTCAGGAGCTGAAGGAGATTTTATCTACTGCTAGTGTACACAATTTTCTCTTGGTTCCCGACCACCTCTCTCTGCTCTCTCTTATTTGATTGTTTCGCAAACTACCATCTGACCATGATGAGACACTCCCTGTTGAGTCTTATCTCTGCTTACCTAGGTTATTGAGCAGTTTTAACTCTTAGGGCAACATGTCTGAAAAGAGGCACTTTCACGCCAGTTTTAAGGTGCATTAAATGAGTGTATAATGTGCCTGAATAAATCAACCTGTCAAAAATCTGGCATGTGGTATGCCATGTATAGCATATTTAATGCACCTATAGCATATCATTGGTAGTATATTTGATGCGCCTACTTTATGTAGAGAATACAGCGTCAACAGTTTTTTGTCGCAAAATACACCAAAAAAATGGTGAAGCCCTAATGTCGCCCTTAGAGCTCTGTAGCCTTGTGCACAATTTCCAGCACTTATGTCTCTGTAACAGGAATAGCAGAGCTGATATTGCCAGTCACTGCTGTAGAACCACCCACAGGAAGTGTGAGCCTGAAGTTGGCTGTGGGTCTGTGACACAGCATGGCAAGAACACCCTTTAAAAACTATTCCCTTGAAACACTTAAATCTCACCAAAGACAACATCTGCATGAGACTTGTATGTTCTCCTCATGTTTGTGGGGGTTTCTTTTAGGAACTCTGAGTTTTCCCACACGCCAAAAAAACATGCTGATAGGTCAATCTGGAATTTAAATTGGGAGCCCCAATGATGACAGGCTAATGGTGATGATATCTGTACAGTTCTGGGGAATATAACAGAGCCATATAAATGAATAAAACAAATATCTGTTGGTGTATGCTGACAAAACATCACAAAAAAGTAACGTCCAATCTTTATATAGGAGATCTCACCTTCTTATTTCCAGGTCTTTTTGTAGCTCGTTTTGAAAATGACATGGATAAAACTATGTTTGCAACTCCCAAGAGCTGGCTGCAGACGCGGCAATGAGATGAGAACACCTCTATAATTTATAACTAGCTTAGTAGATATGGAATGGCTGAACAGCGGAAGGGAATCTCCTAAGAGATAACAACGTTCTGTGCACATATCCTCTACAAGACCTTGGTAAGCATCTATATACTCCTCCTCTACAACATACAATACCTTATATACAGTATCTCCATACATTACAGTTTACCACCATATACTATTCATCCCTACCTCCATAACATTATATTCTTCTACCTAGGTTTTACCGCTGTAATACCTCACTAGGACGTTACTTATTCCTCTATACTATATTTTCCTTAAAAGCAATAGGGGTAATTAGGTTCAGTGTAAACCAGCTTTATTAGTGGGATTCTACTCCCATCATCTTTTATATGGTGCTTCATAAATCAATCTGTTTTAACTATTCTTATATACGATATTTGTAGTCGTGTTTTTCCCACCTCTATTTTTTTAACTTTACACAACACTATGCTCATCATGTATCCTTGGATGTGATTGTACTTAATGTCATATGCCTTCAATTTGAGGCTCAGTTCCGCTTAATACTATGTATTTATTCCATAATATCACTTCCATGTTCATGGGCCAATTTACAATGTATTTACTAAAATATTTCCCGATATATATGTAACATATTTTTTTGGGTCTCTATTCCTGTTTAGGGGTCTCTATTTCTGTTGATTTGTTCTGATGTACACTTATTATACTTATGTTGTTTCGTCACAATGACATTATGATTACAGTCGCCCTTTGACCGAAACGTCTCAAAAAAAAATGTTATATTACAACACTCTCTGAATGGAGTTTGATCACAAATAAGTTATTATTTTTGCATTAACCCTGGAGTGCTGTTGAATTGTATTCTTATTATAGTGGTGTAAGGACTGCAAGTAGTGGATCCACTGAGTTAACCATTTGGGCCCGGGTTTTTTACCAAAGTCCACTGCAAGGCAGGATGGGCTTGTCGCGGTGACAGTTAAGGTGTAATGCAGTATAGACTCACAGAGAAGGCTTGTAGTCAGGGACAGGCAGGAAGGTCAGGGCAGATGGCAAGAATCGTAGTCAAGCGATGGGGGCAAGGAAGTGTGGTACATGATAAAGGCAAGGCACTCAGGTAATGCTTTCTTGATAAAGGGCAATGGGCACTAAAGATCCAGCAGGGAGGTCAAGGGTATGCTGATTAATATAGGGTTAGCGCCCCGCAATTACCCAATTACCTTTAAATTTCACAGAGCCAGCAGGAGTGGGGATACGTGTGCCGGCCAGCAGAGACAATGCAGAGAGCGAACAGAGGTGAATAGGAAAGGGGGGCCCTGACTGGATCAACCTGCATCCGACAGCAGGCGCGGTGCCGGGGCATCGGAGGAGCCAGGGGTACAGGTGTGCCTGTGACCTGACAGTCATGGGAGCACTCGTAACAAAGTGGACTACCAAGCCCATCAACTGACCCTTGCACATTTTCAGGTTTTGAGTGCCACCCAAAGTATACATTTAAATTTCAGCCGTTCTAGAGATGGAAAGGGGGAGTGGAAGGGAATCTCCAGAGATTAGACCTCTATTAGTTATAGCTTGCACAGTAGAGGTGGAATGGCTGAATGCTAGTCCATGCCCTTCTCATCTCCCATTTTTAGGGGTACTGCAAATCCCTTTTTGCGGCCCCTGTCTAGCATTTGCTCCCCCTTTAAATCCACCTGAACTTGCTGCCCCTCTTATCCATCTTTCCCCGTGTCCCCTGCCTTCCCCTTGCCAAACCCTACATGGTTCCATTGCCGTGAATCAGTTTGTTCTAACCATGACCTTTAAGGCTCTATAACCCAAATTCCTCCTACATCTCTCCTTAAACCCAGATACCTCCCTCACGCAATCTGTGCTCCTCACAAGAGCTTCCTCTCTGCACTCCCCACATCATCTCCTCACACAACCGTACCAAATATTCTCTCGTACTTCCCCCACACTCTGGAACTCACTGCTCCAACACATAGATCCCCCCACTCCAAAAACCTCAAAAGCAACCTAAAAAACCCCATCTCTTCGGAGCCTTAAAACATACAATAACCTGCTGTCTTTCCCCTCCCAAACTGTCTGCCCTCACTCCTGGTTCTTTCCCCTTCCTTGGATTGTAAGCCTTTGTGGGCGGGGTTCTCTTCCCTGTACTGTTGTTAGCCCAAAAAAAGTCCCTATTGTAATTTGTTTGATTATGTATTGTATGTAACCCCTAAATGTAAAAGTGCCCTGGAAAAATGGCGCTTTAAAATAAATATAATAAAATAATATAAAACACAGTGGAAAGGGAATCACCTAAGCGATAAGAACACCTCTATAATTTATAGTTAGTTCAGTAGCGAGGTAATGGAAGGGAACCTGCAAAGCAGAGGTGAGAAAATTTTCCCCTTGAAAAACCCCGACGTTTACCCTGATAATGTCAGGGGGAAAACCCAATTTTTTTTGCCCCAGTTTTTCCCTTTTTAACTAATTTATTTTTAATTCTCTGCCCCCCTTTATCTTTCTTATATTCCAGTTTCAGTGAGATGAGCAGCCCCCTGTCTTGTATCTGTGCAGGGGGGCCCCCAGCTCTAAGCCCCACTCCCTTCTGCTATATCCCTCAGGTTGTTAAAAAGTATAGAAAAAAGACTCCCCATTAAGGGGTGGCAGTTTTTTTGGCACTTAAAAAAGTGTAAAGTGCACCTGAAAATACGATCCTCTCAAAAAATCTAGGGTTTGGGTTCCCTTTTAGTAAACTTTAAAGGGGTTTTGCCAGGGGAGCCCTTTTCTGTAAAAGCTAATGTAAACAAAAAAAGGGATGAAAGAGAGAGGAGCACAAGCCCGACACAAAAAGCTAAGGGATCGTGTGACTGTTTATGAAATAATCAAACTGCAATTGTGGATTTTGTATACAAAAGACAAAAAAGTTTCTCCCCGCGTTCTTTTATGTTCCTTCTCAGATAAAGGGGGTTACTCGAAATCACTTACAAAGTGGTTCTGTATAAAAAAGACAACACCTTTTCTACACAGCAGTTGAAAGCCCCTTATGTTCTCTGTCATCAGATAAGCAGGGATCTATCACACTACAACTGTTTATTCTGTATACAAAAGAAAAACATTTTGCTCCCCGGTCCCTTGAAAACTTCTGCAGTCAGTTCTTTTAAAAAAGAAGCTCTCTTGCGAAGCCCGTCCAGCTCTTTTCAGGCCCTATTAAAAACAAATTTGAAGTAACCAAGGATGTAAGGGAGTGTAGCTCTTCGACTGCAATTTTTTTAATAAAATTTTTTTAGAAAAGTGATTTAAAAAACCCCCTTTTGGAGGATCCCACGTCAAAAATTTCTTGTGGCAAAACCCCTTTAAAGCCCTAGAAAGGGGCTTGCGGGAAATCGCAGGCATAGCGTATGATTGGTAGGTATGTAAAAGGGGCCTATTGAGGACATTCGTTATGGAGGCGCACAGATATTTTTGTACTGAGTAATGCGCCTTTTTAGGGCTTTAATGTGTTGTTCCCGGCTTTAATGCTCCTGTTTTGGTGTAAAAATTTTTAAATTTTACTGGAGAAAATGATTTCAGAGATTTTTTGCACAAAATGGGACAAAAAAAACCCCTGCTTGCGTATTGGGTGTCGTCCTTTATGCTTGCCTAAAATATCGTGCCAAAAATCCTTTAATAAAAAAATACATAAAAAACCCTTTGGGTGCTTTCAACAGGGTTTTTTTGGTGCGTTTTTTTAATGTTTTTTTGTGCAGGAAGGCACGCAATTAATGCTGTACATTGCTGCAAAAAAATTTCGTGGAAAAAAATCACGATTTTTACCACGATTTTTGCAGTGATTTTGTGCAGCAATTACAGCATTTATTGCTGTGTTTTCCTGCCAAAAAAGCATTAAAAAAAACGTACTGTGTAAAAGCACCCTTATCGGGATGGAAAACCCTTCATAAAGTAAAAGTTGCAATGTTTATGTAATGTCTATTAAAACGCTTATTTCTGTGTGCAGTTTTTTTGATTATGACACACTTCCTTTTAGTTTCCCCATATTGTAGTGGTCTCTGTCTTCACTACTTTTCCCTTTCTTTTGGCAACTTATTAGTAGAAATAAAAAAGAAACCTTCATTTCAAAATGTCAATTAATTTTCAGATTTTGAGATATTATAAGAATACATTTTTGAGAGTTGTTATTGACTATGCCTAAAAAATAGGTGTTTGATACCCAAACATGCCGTGGCCAACCTTTTCACCAATAGAAAAAATGTTGTCCTATCTGGGGGTATGTTGTGGTTTGCCAACAGTAAAAAGTTCTTGGAGGACACAAGAAATGTGATCACACTTTTGTGTCCTGCACAGAAAACGTTTTTGTTTAACAAATGAATAAAATGTGTCCCAAAAAGGGCTACATTTTTTTTGTTTTGTCTATGGATGGCCGTGGCTTACCAGGGTTTTTGGGTGGTAACTTTTCATGGTACCCCGATGGTACTTCCAACGTGGTCCATAATATAATGTAACCCCGCCCAATAGAGGTGTTTCCTGTTTGCTTTGTGTCAGGGGGGGTCTGGGGGCTTCGGGTCATTAATGCAACTGTCACGGCGCTCGGCGCCGCGGCTCGGAATCCGCTGGGGCCTCCCCCTTTTTTGTCGTCTTCGGGTTACACCCCCCCCCACCTCTCCCCCTAGCTCCTGTTCTTGTCCCTGCCGTGGTGCCCAAGTAAAGGGCATCAAGGCCCCCCTGGCAACCAAGCGCAGGCCCTGTCGAGCTTTGCCCGCACCAAGCGCGGCTGAGGTATGTAGGCCCCGCCCCTATTTGAACCAGGTGACAGGGTTTGGTTGTCCACAAAATACATCCCCTTTAAGGTGCCCAGCTACAAGTTGGGTCCCAAAAATACTTGGGCCTTTTGTGGGGCTTCGGCGACTGAACCCAGTTCCTATAAGCTCCGCTTGCCCCGACTCTACGCATCCGAAGCTTTTCGTGTCCCTCCTCAAATGGTGGTGCTGAAACCCCCTTCTCCCCAGACCTGTTCGCCCTTTTCCTGTTGTGCAAGATAAATCTTTGAGGTCAAGGAGGTTTTGGCGGAGAAGACGGGAGCGGGGAAACGGTTTTCCTTAGGACTGGAAGGGCTTCGGTCTGGGGGAGCGTCGGGAACCCGAGGCCAACCTGTCCCCCGTCTCCTCTCTAAAAATTTCCCAAAAGGGGAGGGGGGGGAAGGTAAGGGGGGAGGGGGTACGTCACGGCGCTCGGCGCCCCGGCTCGGCGCTGCGGGTCGCGCGGG